>SRQL01000142.1:0-53011 GCA_018360575.1 Claviceps sp. LM454 group G7
TATAGTTACTTTCCATGAAACATGGAAGCGCTGAAAAGAAGCCGTCTTGGGTCGCGTTTGCTACTTAGATCTCACACAAAAAGAGCCATATCTATAAACCGAACTAATTGCTACTATCATTCGACATACTATGGGCGGACCAGCCTGATTGTCGTGTTGGAGGCCATGGACGACGCGTTTTGAGAAACGATGCGACCTAGAGAGTGTCGAATTATAGAGGCCGCGACGTCTGAAGCTGTCGTCGACTCCAACAGGCGTGCTTGGCGTCTGAGATTGAAGCTCGTGATAGTGTGGCAAAAACGATGCTCAGGAAGATGGTTGATCTATTCTGTCTCTACGGAATAGGTGTCACGGCTGGTCACAGCGGGCACAGTGGGGGAACCGGCGATGAAGCTCTATTGACGAAGATAATAGACTAAAAGGAGCAGAAAGGAAAAGAAAAGAGACACAATGCCGCCGGGCACAGCCAAGTACCTGGCTGTGCAGCGTCTGCGACGGTCACGTGATACAGGTATCCTCGGTATCACGTGACTGAGGGACGCCTGGTGCAGCGGTCCTCACAATAGGTAGATCAATGAGGGAGCAACGACAAGTAGCAGAACTGCGAGCTGATAGGTCGTTGACTGAAAGCGGGGCAAGGAACGATACCTGTTCAGGCAAGGCTCTTTGCGCTCAACGCCCTACCTGATTTGGACGCGGTACAAACCTGCATGTCGAGGTAGGTACTAGGGGGGTTTAGTTTAGTCAACCCGGCCGTCTCGAAGTGTCTCGACGGGGGGGACAGCTACTGAATAATAAGATGGCATAAAAAAGTGACATAGTATTGTATGGTAGCCACTGCACAAAATTAAGAGGTATCTTTCCCCGTTGACGGCCTTGAGGGAGGTTGTGTATGAAAGGTGGGGGAATTGTGTGACTTAATTTTTTGCAGTGGCTACACTACAATACTGTGACGGTTACCCGTATGCTCTGTCCGTCGGCTGCAAAGCCAGCATGTACCTATATCCCGCACTAAGCTGGTTCTCATCGCTTAGTGTTCTGATCTTTTGGTCGGGTCGGCAGGGATATCCGATTCCTCACACAGTTTAGGCTCCGAGGCGTCGCTGTTCAGCGTTTAATGGAAGGTACATACCTACATACATTAGGTACCTACATTGGCAAGAATAACAATACTCTTGGAAAATCATGATCACTGCCCACGTGAACTTAATTTTCTTTCTCGGTTCTTGTTTGATATGATCGTCGTCTTGAGAGAGATTCAGATCAGGGATCAAATTCATCATATTTCATGCACAATGCTTCTGAATATGTTCAACAATGGGGCTGAGATTAGGCAAGTGTGCCGGCCAGTCTGTTCAACTCGATTGCGTGGTGCAATAGGTATCCGTTCACATGCTGGCTGAGGTCTGGTAAAACTCGCGCTACGTTGCTGTGGTTTCCGTGAGACGTTGTGTATAGTAAGAGGTCCCTCTTCACAAGGTCCTAGATAATTTCTAGACCGAATCCTTTTCATTGAGTGGTTTGATCGCGGATTCCATCAGCAGTATCAAACTTTCCTCACAACCAGATTGCTCCCTTTACCATGATCGATAAATTGCGCTCGACATAGATTGTTCCATTGACAAATGTCATTTTAATATTCTCATGAGGTTCAAGAAGATTCAAAACGTTTAACCCCATTTGCACTTCAGATGGCGATTGAAGAGAGTCTGAGAGAAAGTGATCTGAAGGAATAGCTAGTGGATTGAAGCATTGCCGCGCTGGGTCTGTACCATCTTCAATTCACCACAACTCCATCAATTCCTCGGCATCCTTCCTCAGAACCAAATGAAGCAATAGTCGCTGACCAGCTGTATCCTTCGGTAGTGGTATACCTTGATAATCCCTCCGTTTCCGATCGAAACGAGCGTGAATGTCAAGGCTTGGGAGTTCACAACAGAGTGAGGGCTGAGGGCAAGATGTCAAAGGTATATGCTTGAATGTTTTGATCTCTGGCCTCTACCATACATGTGCGAGGCCATCGTGTCATGGACCTTCGCTCCCAGCTTCTTCGGTCTCCACCTTCAGTCTCCGCTCAACCTACCTAAGGTACCTAACCTACCTAGGTACATACCTAAGGTAGGTAGGTACCTACCTAGGTAGAGTATGGAAATACGCCTCAACGATTTTGCCAACTGCCTCAACGCTTTACCCGATTTGGAAGTGGAGGTAACTCCCTAACAAAATTGTTTGTACCTTTGCTCTAAAGATACTTCTTCTGATTGTGAAGTGACAAGTCTACCTGTCGCGCATTTTCAATTTTCCGCGTCGCGCGCAGCTTCTCCTCAAAGAGTACGTATGCACCCCAGCATACAACTTGACATGCGCATATACATTCTTCGGACTGTCGCAAATCCTCGGGATCTGCCTTGTGCTTGCCGCTTTCACGTCATGATTGTTGGTGCCGGGTCGTACGGTGAGGCGTCCATAGGGCGGTCGCTGAAGTCGCGAAGCTAGACGCGAAGAGGAGAGGAGAAAATTTTCGCGGACTCGCGATAGTGCAGACGCAATCCCAGAGACGTATCTATGCGTACAAGATTGTGTGGGGGGGTACGAGTATCCCGGCACAGCGAAAAACTGCAATGTACTCCGATGTATCGAGAGAAGTGCCGTGACATGCAGGTTTGTACCGGTGGGTCGCTAAGTCCAAATCGGGTAAAGCGTTGAGGCAGTTGGCAAAATCGTTGAGGCGTATTTCCATACTCACCTAGGTACCTATACACTCGAAGTGGATCGATTTCACGCTGTTTTGGCCAATAGTTACCCCTGACTCGATCCCTGTCTTGTGTGCAGTAGCGCACTTTGCATATTTGTGCAAAATATGCTGCGGATCGTTACTGAATACAGTTAGCGCACGGAATTATGCAAGATGCATCAAACGCTGAACGGCAACGCCTCATGGCACGCACGGACCCCAGACGGCGAACAAAAACAGCGAAGGTGGATCCACGCGGGGTCTCATTGGCTGCAGGCTGCAGCGCTTGATAGACGGCGGCGGACCAACCACTTTTGACCCGCCGACCAGAAAGTTCTTCGGCCAACTACCTATGTACAGTAGAAGCTCGTTATAACGATGCTGTTGTGTACGGCTTTGAGCATCGTTATATCGTTGATCTCTTTTTGTGAGGCGAACCCAAATTTCCGATCATTATTGGTTTATCGAAATTATCGTTCATCTGAATATCGTTATAACGAGTTTATATGTATGTACATACCTAAATCAAAGTCGTTTCTGCATAATCTCATGGGGGAGCGAAACCAACAAAGAATGCTTCCTCTCCTCCCTGCGTCTGGCACGCGAACTCTTCTTCGCACTCTTACGGCAACAGTGGCTCGACGTGTCCCACGCGTTACCTTCTTTCGCACGGCTCCTTCCCCTAGGACCATCATGTCAACCTCCCTGGCCGCCCATCGTCGAGTGTCCCCCAAGAACTTCCCGCAGGTCGGCTTTGAGCGCATAGATGAGTCGGTCAAGGTCGAGGAGGAGACGCTTCCTTTCTATGAAGAAGGACTGTTCTATCCTGCGCGTATCGGCGAGGTCATCCGCGATCAGTACCAGATCATAGCTAAGCTTGGATATGGCGCCTCGTCCACCACATGGCTGGCCCTGGATCTCTTGTAAGTCCGCCCCCTTCCTTCGGCCATCATGTCAGTTTGTCTTCTGACACGCGCTCATAGAACTACTCGATACTTTGTGCTCAAAGTGCACATCACTCATGTACCACACCTTCGAGAGCTGGAGGTGCTCCAGTACCTGAAGTCCCTCCAGTCAGAGCACTTCGCTTATGAGCAAATCCGACTAATTGAGGATCACTTCACAATCCAGGGCTCTCAAGGCTCTCACATTGTCTTTGTTCTGCCTCCGCTTGGCGTCAGCGTCAAGCTCCTCCAAGAGCTGCAGCCCGGCGGCGTATACGAAGAGTACCACGCAGTATCAGCTGTTGAGCGGACCGTCTTAGCTCTGGACTTCCTACACAATGAGGCCAATGTGATTCATACCGGTAGGTCTTTGACTACCCCTTTTTTGTTGGAAAAAGAGAGAGAGAGAGAGAGAGGAAGGGGTGAAGGGCAAGCACCTGTGTTGATCTGATCATCCGTGGAGACATTCACGCTGGAAACCTGCTTCTCGGGATCACAGACGAGTCTCAGTTAGCTCAGTTCGAAGAAAACGAACGCATACGCCCAACAGCCAGGAAGGTCATCGGAGATCGTGTGATTCACGTTTCCCAGATGCTCATGACTGCCGTTGGCCCACCGCACCTCTGTGACTTTGGACACGCTCGTATTTGCCCCGACAGGGAGCTCCAAACTGGGCTCATCATGCCCACGCAATACCGAGCTCCTGAGGTTCTATTAGATATGCAATGGGACTTCGCCGTCGATTTATGGTCGATTGGGGTTTTGGTACGTCCATTCCCTTTTCTTTAAGGCTCTTTTTCACGGCATCCTCATACAGTGTTGACCTTCCTTTACCCCAGGCGTGGGAACTTCTTGAGCCAAAAGGTCTCTTCCAGATCTACAACTACAACAACTCTGAAATCAACGAGGCTTTCCACCTAGCCCACATGGTGAGGATACTCGGGCCACCACCCCTGGACTTCTTGCAGAGAAGCCCAAAGTCCCAGAAGTACTGGGACGACGCGGGCGATTGGAAGGGAGTGGTTCCCCTGCCACCGCCGGTGACGCTGGAGTCTCTCGTCACGTCGCTGCAGGGCGAGAAAAAGGACAAATTTCTGGACTTCATCCGGGGGATGCTGCAGTGGGAACCCGGGAAGCGCACGTCCACCGGTGATGCGTGGAATCATCCGTGGACCTCCCAGTTCAGATCAGGCCTCTGAGGCCACTAAGAAGTAATAAATACATGACTGGATTGCGCAGAGGGGTCCGCGGGTCTGAAAACGGGGCCTGCCAACCCCAAAACATGGATTAAAGGTGCATATATGTACCTCAGTTGTGCGGCATTTGTGTCTCGTGACTCGTGAGTTGTGAGTCGTGGCAGTGGACAGCCACGCCCACGACTGACAGACTGCACACTGGAAGCAATATTGATTGGCAGAAAGTTGAAACCGCTGCAGCTTTCTTCAACGAACGGCGGCCCGTCGCGAGGAGAAGTTATTGTTCACCCCGAGAACTAACTCATTTTTACCCCAAATGACCTAGAGATGATACCTAGCCAAACCGGCCCAAGACAGCTTCTTTTCAGCGCTCCCATGTTCCATGAAAAGTACATACCATAATTCGCCACGTCCAAACTTGAGCTTCATTTTTGAGCCCATATCCCTTCCAGCACCTCAACGGGACGACGACAAAGGTACAACTTACAAGCGAGATCTCAGATGAGACTGATACACCATCATTGGCTGCGCTAAAAGTTAAAACACACTACATACGTATTCCATTTGTAGGTAATTTGGGGTGAAAAATAAGGTCTCCCATGCCGCGGTCTAGATAAGGCCCCACTTTCCCGAACCCCGCCGATTTTTTCCGTCTCCTCGTCAGTCATCACTGATCAGGGTCCCGTTCATCAGCGAGCCGAGTTCACGTATGCCCATGAAATAACATCTTGCAGCGTGGAGACTTACGCGCCGAAGCCTATCCCGTGGAGAGTGTGTAGCTACGGTCTGTCATGGAGGTCAGTCAGCTCGTTCATACTGTTATCCGCCCGTGAAATCCCCTTGGATTATATCCATCACCACCTAAGCTCAGTCTTGTATAATCGTGTGGTTTCTGCCCCCTTTACACCCACTGTTTAGGATACCCTCGCTGTATCTTTCAGCGGCCTTTTCTCTCCAAGCTGTATCCTTTCTTGCTGCATCTGTTTATTTCCTGGGGCTTCCAAGCTCGTTCCTCTGCGTAATTCCATACTTCTGAGCCCAAATCTTTGTTGCCTGCATCATCTCACCATGCCAACGCACATAGAGCAAACGATCCGAGCTGGAGATGAACTTCTTTCGCGCCCCCGCTGCGGCCCGGGCTCTCAAGACCTTGGACCGGTCATTATATACGCGGATGATCCCCACAAGTGTCGCCTGCGTAAGGGAGAACCGGAATATCTCCAAGTATAGGAAGATGCTGCAGAAGACCAATGAGATACTGCAGCTGGAGAAGGTTGACTGCATTACCGCGGATCCGGATGCTGCGTTGGCGGCGCAGGGGCGCAAATGTATCATTCTCACACCGGAATTCAAGGGTTCAGGTTCGTTTTCTTCCCCTTCCTTTGTTATAAGACGATCGAGAAAACCCTCTTCTCCCCCCCTTCTTGCGATGGTACGCATTGGTGATGAGAAAGACCTTTTTTTTCTTCCAGGAAGTGTTGTATGCTGACGGAGTGGGTGCTGCTCATCGTTAGTACCCGAAACTTGGAGTGATGAGCTAAGAGAGGCGGCGCGGGAGGAACATATCAGAGTTGAGCCGTTCGAGTTGACGATAGGGTACGACTTGTGGTCATATTGTAAGAGTGAACCCCCGGAATTGAGGTTACTGCTCTCTTGCATGAAACTTGGGAGACTGGACGTTTTGCTGACTACCACTTCCGCAGATGATGTGATGGCTTCAATCCTCCCCGAGGATTTACATGATGAAATTCCCACTGGATTCAACACAGCCGGACATGTCGGTATGTGGTGCAATCCATAGCCCTGAAACACGGATCAACTTGCAAGGTTTTCCTTCAAAAACGCTGACATCTATAAAACCTCATGGCGGCAGCTCACTTAAACATCAGAGGCCAATATCTCCCATACAAACACATCATGGGCCAGATAATCATCGACAAGAACCCCACCATCCGCACCGTCATCAACAAGGTCGACACCGTCGGCACGGAAAGTGAATTCCGCACCTTCTCCTACGAAGTCATCGCAGGGCCCGACGATATGGCCGTGGAAGTCACCGAGGCAGCATGCGTCTTCAAGTTTGACTACTCAAAGGTCTACTGGAACACCAAGCTCCAGACTGAGCATCAGCGGATCCGCGACATGTTCCAACCCGGCGAGGTAGTCGCTGATGTCATGGCCGGCGTGGGACCGTTTGCCGTCCCCGCGGGCAAGAAGCACGTGTTCGTGTGGGCGAATGACAAGAACCCAAATAGCTACACGTATCTCGTGGATGCCATCAAGAGGAACAAAGTCACCCAGTTCGTGAAGCCCTTTGAGGAGGACGGCCACGCCTTCATCAGACTCGTCGCCGATCGTGTCCTCGAGGCATCCCAGCTCGGCGAGTGCGCCGTCGTTTACCCCCCCAGCAAAGGATCGCGCAGCGCACCACCAACTTCAGGGCCTACGCCGACGCGGATTCCCGTACCTCCCACCATTGCTCACTATGTCATGAATCTGCCGGCATCGGCGATTGAGTTCCTCCACAATTTCAAGGGTCTGTATCAGGGACGGGAGGAGCTTTTCGCCCCGCATACGGATACCAAGCTACCGCTTATTCATGTGCATTGCTTCGCTGTCAAAAATGACGAGCTAGCCGCCATCAAGGAAATCTGCCAGCGCATCTACCGCGAGATTGGTGTGGCATTCAAAGCCGGAGATGCAGAAAAGGAAGGAGAAGTAACCATCCACGAGGTCCGGGACGTTGCCCCCAAAAAGACCATGTTCTGCGCGACCTTCCGCTTACCCCGCGAAGTGGCTTTTGCAGCACGTGTCTGAGATGCCTGCCATGCCGCAGGAGCCCTGTGTTTTGGCCAGTCATCTTGTTCCGGGGTAAAAAAAAAAAAGAGAGGCGGGGAAGGGCAGGGGGAGGGTTGGTTCATCATTCCCTTTGAGTTGTAGTGCATTCAAGAGCTGAGCCATCGTCGATTGGGGAACGGGGAGATAGTAAGCGCGATGGGGGTTTACGGAACATCCCCCGCATTCTTGGAGACATTTCCATATGCTCATAATGATATACCGGCACATCTTTGGTTTTTCTGATAGGCAGATCGCCTCCTGTACATATTTACTGGAATCTACTGCGCGTCCCAATTCTGCCAATGCTATCCAGATTCCAAGAGCGATGCGCAATAAGTAGGATTACACATTCAACTCTTATCCTTCTTTGTGTATGTGTAGCTATGTGTGTGTATACGTTTATGATCTTACTTCGATGCTCCGTATCCCTCTGTCGTCTCTGCAGCCATTCCTGCCAGAAGAACCAACTCCTTCCATAATTGGGCTGCAGAGCCGACGAAAGCTCTGGCAGTGGGGGTGGCTCAGATCAACCCAAGCTTGGGCGCTCATGCAGAGTGTCGACTGTATGACGGCCCTATAACGCCATCAACTTGTCCCGCAGATGCACGGAGCATCAAAATAGAGTGAAAGAGGCAAGACCGGGGCAGAAGCTCTGTCATATCTCAGTTTCTAGATGCAAGGTTTGAAAAGGGGGTTGGGGGGCCTACTGAAGTGCGGATGGGAGCGGGTAGCTGTCGAACAAAGGATGGTGGTGTTTTCTGAGTTCCTCCACAACCCTTCTTGTTGCTTTGCCCTCTTACAAAAGCAAATTGGGGTCCTGAGACTGCAGGCAAGAATCAATTGAAAGAGATGAGACGTGAGTGTACAAATTTGAGCTGCAAGAGAGACAATCCGAGCAATGGGTTTGGCATAAGAGAAAGCCTGCCTTTTCGGGAGGGAGGCACGCGCCTACCCTATTGATTTCATCATCAATGCAACATCTTTTGACCAGCCATGCGTGCTCAGTAACAACCACCTCCACAAAGAAGTAACGTAAGATTAGAGTCTGGCTGTAGCCTGTATGCATGAAAATTTCTCCCAGGCGCAAAAGGTGGCAGTGAGAAACGGTGCTGGAATAGTTTCTTGTAAAAGTCACACGTTTCCGAGGACATGTCACTGATGCTAGTAAAACGGTAGTTGGTAGTATTCTATGCGAGTTTCTATGCACGTTGACTCTTTGTGTAGTTTCGTGTGTAGCAATAGTCCTTGGGACAATCTTACGTCCCTTTTCTCGGGGCCAGAAGCGAAGCAACTTAGGTATGCTGGAAAGCGTCTGATGACCTGCGCACGTGTCCTTGCTCTTTTCTCGAAAAAAAAATGTCAAGATGACGGTGTTTCTTATCTCGGGTAACACAAAGCTTCTAGCTATCCAGCGAGTAAAGATCAACGCTGTATGTAGGTACGGAGTACATACATACATACATAGGTACATATTTAAATTGACGGGAACAAGACGGCTTCATGATAGACTTGAGGGGCATAGCCTGTCTACAACTTACGTGCCTACAAGGCTGCCAGTCAAATGTGAAGACCTTCGTTCGACCGGTCGGGGGTGCAGATTTCTCGACTTGTTGCCGTAATTTCGACTTGGTCCTGATTCCTGTGAGCATGACGACGGCACACCCATTGTACTTCAGCGGCATGTAGAAGAACGGCACGACAAGATAGGTACATCGTGTAGGAGGATCAATGAAAGCTCGGCTGTCTCCCGCTCCGTATAGGTAATTTGAGGAGGGTAGGTATATATACTATCCTTTCCATCCAATCATGGCGAATCTCGATGCGGTTCTGTTCATGTCTCACTTGTTGTGTGGGGAAGCTGTTGACGCACAGCGGCTATGAAGCGCATATAAAATACATACCTATGCACATGCGAATGTTGTGCACTGTCTCTGTACATACACGAAAAAGCTATCAGCTTCATGTATAAGTTCCGCCTTCGTATATCTCGAATGTCGACAGCGAAGCGCAGTCATTCGAGCAGATACGCAGTCAGCATCGAACCAGCCGGCTATTGACCAGATAGATTATTGACGCATCAATTTCGCGCAAACGTGATTATTACAAGCAGAAAAACAGCAGCCGAGACAACACGTCCTGCAACGTCGAATCATGCCATTCGGGCGAAAAGTCTGCAGCTCGGGAGCGCCTCTAAGCGACACAGCCAAGAGGGCACATGGCCCGACGCAGACTGCATCCAGTGATTCGCTCCTCAAAGGACGTACATAGTAGATTAACGGGTTGCAGATACATACATGCGCTCTGCATCGGGACAGTGGTACAGCTGTGGGCTGTTGCATATGCGAGTGCTGCCACGGATTTACGGATGCCGCGGCTTGTCCGGTGATTCAGTCCCGTTGATGCGTTTGAGGAGACCGGCCCTAACGCGTCCCGAATTGTGTCCATGGCCATTGAGAATTCAAATCACAAAATGTACATGTATGTAGTATGTACGGAGTATACTGTATAGGTAGGCAGGGAGCCTTCAGAGCGTGGACGTGCCTGGATGCAATCTTGGAAGGCGCCGCTAGATCCTTGGAACCGAAATTTCCAGCCAAAGCACGACGAGCAATCCGCAATCCTCATCTGGATATTCGGTCGGCCGTAGAGCCGCCAACAGACATCATGTGTATTTGACATCAGATCTTCATATCTCTGCAACTGGCCTTCGCGATGGGAACGGCAAGCTGCCAACAGGAGCTGCATTCGCTTTTCGCCTGGTTGTCGAGAACGCAAGACTGCTTCAGCGACCAGCCCTTTCTTCTTCTTGTTCTACTCTGTGTGTATCATTGCATCATTTGTGTGCAGATTTTCCAGGGGCTTACCTTTCCCTCAGTTTTATACCCTCCAATTGACTGACCCCTATAGTTGATATTATTGGCCGAAAGAACTCTCAACGATTGTATGTTTTGAGCAGATTGACGTCGCAGAGTCGCCATGACTGAATGGCGATCAGCGGCGTTGGCAAATGTGCGACGGAGCTCATTGCGGAATCACGCTTTGGAACGATAGCGATTTGCTTGTCAACTTGATCTTTTGTTAAACCATGCCAGCATTTTGGTCTGATATGGAGTTCCGTATTCCCGAGTTGCAGATAATCATTATCACAACGGGTCGGGCTGCAGCATTATCAAGTTGAACTGCCCTGCCTTCCGGCCGGCGAAAAGGAAACTCGGAAAGGGAAGCCGTGGATGGCGGATCAGCGCTCCTGCCGCAAAATCCTAATTTTGGATGGCTTTTCCCCACCCCTAATCCACTCGCATGTTGACATTCTCCATTCCAGACCCTGCAGAACATCTGCAGATGGCCGCTCATCATTGATCAACGCCAAAGAAGTCTCCACGCGGCTCCCGGAAGAGACATGCTCGCAAGCGGCAAAGGCACATCATCTTTGGCAGAAGCTGCGCGGGTCAAACAGGTCGAGATGCTGTCTTGATTTTCGGAGCGACTTCGTCAGCGCTTGGAACGCCCCAGTGGTGATACTCCGGGCAGGTGGCGTGAAACCACGCCATATACTCGCCAGCTGCGTCACTGGCCTTATCTATGGCAGGAGCCATCGTGTTTGAGGATCTTTGAAGCTTTCACAAGCCCCCTTTCGTGCCTCACGCTAATAGGCAAGTGGGGTTGAACATTCTCTTCGACAGCATCATGCATCTATGTAGCTCATACATACATTGTAACTATCGCTTCACCCATCATCCATTGATCAATTGATTTTGTGTCGTACGTCCGGGCCTTCGAGTCACCGTTCCTTTTGTGAGGCAGCCAAGACGGGTTGCAACTTGCAAGGCATTCTGCTGCATTGTCTCAATGTTCATTGTTCGCAGAGCATCTCCAGCTGTCCCGGACCCCCGCTTCAGAACCTCCTTCCCTGGGGCGTCCCTACGGAGTATGAGGAAGAGAGCTTGTGATGCTTCCGGATTCGGGGATTTACGCCATCCACGAATGCTTTTGGCATCGCTATTGTGAGAGATATAGGAATGTCGATTACGGACTGTGGATGTCGATTGTCGTTGGTTGATAGGTACTGTAGGGACATTGACAATAGTATGGTAGTAACTGCACAACCAGCCTACAGTATCTACAGGCTACGGTAGTGATTATCGGAATTGTGGCTGGATGGCTGCCAGCCTGCTCCTAGGTACAGTACCTAATGTACAGGGTCTGGCGCGAATTGCGCGCGAATCGCAGCCTCCAATGCCTTAGGTACATAACTAATAGCCATTGGCTACTGCACGATGGACCACGTTCAGGCACATTGTAGGGCAGAGACATTGATTCACTGGCACGGTGCACCCTTTCAATCTGGAAGATTTTCGTCCGGGGCCAACATGCATTCACGGTGCTTATCCTCTTGTGACGATAGGATAAAGTGAGGCACACGGGGACACTTGTGCCAACTTTGCTATCTGAGATACAAAATTGAGGCGAGATTTTTAGAGTTAGACAGCCACCCACTCCATCGATGCCAAGGCATGCCAACACCTCCACCACAGGCACACTCGACAATGGACCAACGCCAGGTCAAGCCTTCCCACCCCCTCTGCACCGCTTGGCAATAGGGACACACGCGCTTCACGTCATTCGCCTTTCACTCGACCAGGTGGGGTACATATGTAGGTATGGTATGTACTATAATACCTATAGGCACTTGGTGGTTTTCGGGGCTTGAGCAAGTACCGACAGGTTGAATAATCAGTTGGTTAAGCCTTGTTGGTATTCTTCGTTTGGCGCTCAGAGTGTGTAGGTATGTACCCGGAGAGGTAGGTAATATGAATTGACGTCGACGTTTCAAGACGGGGTTTCAGCGGATCTGACTCCCGAGTCCCGAGTCCTGAGGCGGCCACTTCTGGTACATACTTTCGTCACTGATGCGTATATGTGAATGTGTTATAGTCAAACTTCGGCTTCGTCACCGATGCGTAGTGCTCGGTTTATTGGCTCGACGCCCATGTGCTGATAAGGCCCAGTTGTACAATGGAAGGACAACTAATTGGTATGTGGTATGCCTCTCGGAGTCTCGCCAAGGAAATGATAGGGGTATGGGCAGGCAAGAGACCATTCTCCCATCCCGCTTAATGTCGAAAGGACAATACCATGACCTCCCTGGCTATAGAACCTGCTCCGTAGTGGCAAGTATCTCAAGTGAAGAGCTCTCTGTCGGTCCTCTGAACTGAAGTCAGTGGCCCTGATGATGCTGGAGGTGTCTCTGCACTTCCAGTTCCTGTGGTAAAGAATACGAGCGGAGGCATGGCTGGCTGGGCTGCGTGTATCAGGTCAAGTACGGAGTACATCCATGTGTACACCGGTACAGAGGCTTATGTACTCAATTCTGAAGTCTTTTTATCAGAATTGACAGAATTGACAGAATTGGCCAACGTCGGTCGTTTCCACGCAACATGGCTGGTAATTGCTCGTGTTTTAGCCGCAGCGGGGCAGCGATGTCTCCCTTACTCCCGCAGGCGGCCAGCAACAACTGTCAACGAGTTCATGGCAGCCGCTCTGCCTGCACCCGACGGCAATTCAAGGCGTCGATCGGTCCACAGGTTTCGTAGAAGTTGGGAGTCTTGGGACCTGGTCGGTCCGCTTGCTTGTTGCCGTTCTCCGCATGCATCCCGGCGCAGTCGGAGAGCGGGGAGAAGGTGGGGGAGCGGGGGAACTCGACACAAAGCCTTCACTTGTATGTGTACATATGTACATATATACATTGTACACATCGAGTTGCATGTATGTACAATGTACCTATCAAGGTACCTGCCTTGGTTATGGCTTTAGCGCCAGTGGCCATTGAAGGAGCCAACTAGGTACATAGACGAACCTGCTTTTTGACTGGATGCGGCTGGTGGCTGTTGCAAGGAGGAAAGGAAGGGAGAAAAAATTAAGGAGGCCAGCTGCTTGTATGCTTGTATGGCGCTGTTGCGAATTTCATTAGAATTTAGCGGGAAGGGAAAAAGCCGGAAACTCCAAGAAGACGCAACGAGTTTGTGTACGAATACCTTGCGGAACTTCGTACCGTCACCCGTGGTCCGTGGTACATACGTACATACATGATACATACCCTTCGTACTCCGTACTCGCTGCCGCTTTTGTCCGTGTCTCTTGTGGCTCAATTCTTATGACTGCAACACGTTCCATGCGTTACCCCGTACGGAGTATGTACCGAAGCCTGCTTCCCTCATCAAGTTGTCGGTCTGGCTTGTGGTGTTATTCTGCATCACACACGCCACTCTATCTCTGTAGCGCTGGGCTCCGATTGCTATTTGTTCTCTCTCTCTCCCCGAGCACGACCTCCGTTCTTCCTCTTGCCCAGGAGTCAAGGACCCTTCTTCTCTCTCAACTTGAGTTCTCACAATCTTGGAACTTGTTACCTAGCTCGTCGTCGAGGTCTCCACGCACCGCTGAGAGGCTTCACGCCATCTGCCGCCATTCGACACTAGGGACATACCATCCGGGCTTGTCCTCAAAATTCTGCTCGAATCCCCCCGTTACCCGTAGCAGCGCTGAGTCAATTTCCCAATTTTTTTCCAACCCAATTCTGCCAGTGCTGCAAGCCGGAGAATAAAGAAGCAAGTCCGCAGCGTCGGCCGAAGTCGACAGCGCCTGTGCATGCATACTCACCCCGTCCATGGTCACTCGCTGAACTCGTGGGGTTTCCTCTTCTTCAATCTACTTATCGGCTTGTACTTGTCTCTTATCAGCTGCAAAACGTTTGGCAGCCTGCATTCCTGCATTGACATTTGACTGCATTGACTGCATTGCATCGCGCCTGCCGCAGCTTCCGTCTTTGGAATTGACGACCTCTCGTTACCGTTGCACAAAAACGCCTGGAGTGGCAATCCGACGCAACCCCTCAATCCATCAACATCCACGACGCTGTGACGGCTTGTCGCTGGGTTTTCCCTGCTTAAAATACCACCACCCCTGTGCTTCATGCAGCGCACGACGACGTGCTCTATGAGTTGCTGATTGCGAATTCCGACTCTCTCAATTTGCTGCAATCGACTGTACAGCCATCCGCCACAATGGCGGCCGTCCTCTCCACGGAGGAAGCTGGTTTCTTCTCACCACTGCGCCGATCACAATCACAAACAAACTTTGGTCGTTCGTCAGCGTTTCGCCCTGCATCAAGTTCACATCGGTCGAATCCATATCTCGCGCACTCCAAAACATACACCGACTCCGAAATTTCATCAGCCCCTTCCTCTCCACCAACAGCGCAAGCAGAATCTACCGATGCCTCCTTTTCTTCTACGCCCGCGAGCAACGTATCAATATTGTCCGATTTTGAGGAAGCACTAGAAAGCGATGACGATTCCGATGACGAATTCAGTTTGCCACTGCTCTCACAAGAAAAATTCTTTTTGGAACCCGAATGCCAGCACATCGATAATGTAGACACCGCACCAATCCCCAAAAAGGAGGCCTCATACAATGTCTCCCCCGTTGAATTGGATACCTCCTATCTCAAATCTGGTCCCGGCACACCCGAAATCACGGAACACGCCGAAGACGATACCGCCATCACAAACCGACCGTCCCAGCAAGTGGACTACCTGTCCCACAATTGGAAGGAGGAAGACATCTGGTCATCGTGGAGATATATCGTTTCTAAAAGGGGTGAACAAGCCAACAGTGCCCGACTTGAAAATGCTTCATGGAGGACATGGATGAAAGCCAGAGGCAATCTCAAGACTATTTCGCCCGAGCAGCTGAATTGGTATGTTTACCATGTTCATATATGTTTCTGATGACCTATCCATTCGCCCCTATTCACCTTCCGTCTAACTTGACTTTTCTTTGCTTTTCCTTCTGATCCCCTGTACTTACTTTTTTAGGCTGAAAGATTGTGACGTTACCTGGCTATATGGGCCGCTACAATGCGGGACAAAGAACTTTCACCAACCGACCGGAACTGATCCTTCGAGCGTGGCACTGTCCAAATCCGATTCGCTTGTCAACTTGAACAAGAAGCCGATTTTAAAGAAGCGAAGCATGTCTGAGGTTATGTTGCAGAGATCGCTCGTTTCTGCTTCGTTGTTGAAGCAGGCCACGGCGGCCGTTCAAGCGCAGGAGACCCGGGGTGTCTTGAAGCACAACACGGAGAAGCGCAGGATCACGGACTACTATGCCACATTTCCCCTCTCAGTAACGAGGGGAAGCCAAGGTACCACCAACAGCTCGTTGGCAGTATCGACAGACTCTTCGAACCTGCCTTCGCCTTCTACGGAGCGCAAGCATATTCATTTCAACGAGCAAGTTGAGCAATGTATTGCCGTCAACATGAAGGACGACGACGAAGACGACTATTACCAGGACCTTCACGACGAAGACAGCGACTCGGACACTGGTGCATTCTTGATGATGAAACATATTCAGACCAAGAAGCGGCCCGTATCAATGCCTCCGAGGACGAGCAAGAAGCTCACCACTACAGAAGGCAAAATCATTGCCAAACTTCCGTCTACGACCCTTAAATATCGCAAGGACACCCCTGAATTACAAGAAACGGCCATGAAGCACAGCACAGGGGTTCTGCGGGGCTCCTTGATTTCTCCTTCATCGTCCCAGGAAACCCTTCGACCGACCAAGCACGCATCTAGGTTCTTCTCGGGGGAGGAACATGACGGAGACAGCGCTGGTGGCAATCAGAACTCCAGCTTTAATGCTGGATGGCGATCTCCATCGGGAAATCACTTCGGAGGTGGTATCCACCGATCCCACTCATCAGGAAGCTTGTTGGATGAGCCGATGGGCATGCGCCGCACTCCATCAGGCATGTTTATGCCTTGCGAGGAAGGAGAAGCTACCGCAGGCGACGGCATCTTTGGCCGAGTAATTGACACGGTGAACACAGCACGGGATATTGCTCACGTCATATGGAACGTTGGATGGAGGAAGTGAAATGCAGCCTCAGAAGAGACTGCATGCACGCACTAGAACGAAGGGTCTGCACTTTTGCGCCCCCGAGCCAGTCTTTGTCGGGCCTTTCCTACAATACATAAACGTCATTTCGGGGCTATGTTCCGTCGAAGACTTTTGACACCGCTGGCTGGTTTTTCTTTTTCCTTCGTCGTTTCAGCAGTGTTCAACCCGGCTTTTCCGCTCCCGGAGGTGTTCGCAAGTTGCACCACTCGTTCGTGGCATTGTCTGACACATGTTGACTTTGGCAGGCAATCCCTGTCGGTGTTCAGCTCGGTCCGGGACTTTGTGTGCGCGTGGACAACAAAATCGCTTGCGTCTTTGCTGTCTCAGTGCCAAATGCGGGACCGCCAATCCATTTGTCTCAGCCTTTCTTGTCCGAGACCTATCCGGGATCAAAACTTACGACTTTCTTCACGACATCATCTTGTCGTTTCAAACCCTGTACATTCTGCGCCGTGAGAGAAAGAGGAAGAGGCTGAAATAAGCTTCATCAATCGGGAGGTAGCTCTTCACCTGCTGGAAAGCAGATACTTATTCCGCCGTTCATTCGTATTCGGCGCGAAATTTCGTGCATTTGGGAAAAAAACAGCCACTGCTTTACAATATGTATGGCGGATTTGAGCGAAAATGAGGCGAATTGGGGCAATCATGGGACAAAACAAAACACCGGGGCAAATGGGAGGAAATATGCAAACACGCGAATCCAAGGGAACAGAGCATTAATGGCTCATGGCTCTGAATACACGGCCTGAGGGTTTTTTTTTTACGGCGGGGCGTTGGAATCGGTTCATTTTCATCTTTGACTCTTGATCTATCTTGTTGTCAATTTTTTTTCCCTTTCTTGACCGTCAATCATTCTTGCTCTTGTAGGGAGGCAGGCTACTAGATGTTGCCTTGCCGTTGGTCTTTTGGGCAAAACATGCCTTGTATGTAGGGTTGCATAATTTCATGAAATCTAAATATTTTCATATTTCACGCGTATGTTATGAAAAACCAATGATACCGTTACATTTCAGTTGATGATCACGTGCGACCCAGCTATACACACACGTTGGACTGTCGGGACTCGGACACAATAAAGATGGATTCTGGCCTCTCATTGGTTCGTTTATCGCACACGGACGATAGTGGGCTTTCGCACTTTTTCCGGGTGCAATATTCTCAGGGAGTCTCAGGCTTCAGCAAGTCAGCAATCAGCATCAACATCAACATCAAATCATGGTCAATACTCTTACTCAAGTTCGCAACAGTCAACTGCAACACCATGGGCCGTGGTACGATTATGCCATATGTAGGCAATGCCTTTACCAAGACAACAGATGCGGATAAAGTCTGCAAAAGAGCCAACCTGTAAGGTCTGTGGTTACACCATAGCCGACAACGTCTCCCGCCAGCCAAAAGGTGCATCTGGAAAATTGCGCAGAGTACTACATCAAACAGTCCGACAAAGGATTTTCCAACGATGCAACAAGAAAATTCGAGCAACACAACCCGTACAAAGCTCGAAGCCGGCCAGGGGAGCTACGACAGACAACCATCGCCAAGACTTCGAAGTCGGAACCTGAAGTCAGCCTCGACGAAATTGTTGCTCGGGCCCTTTGTACCGGAGCTCGCTCATTCAGTACCTTCGAGCACGAGGACATGCAGATCATGTTTGAAGCCGTCAAGAGAGCACCTAAGTCTTGGAAGCCTCCTTGTCGCAATCGCATTGCCGGAGTTTTTGCTGCAGCAAACGTTCGAGTCTGTTAAGAAGGGAGTTACTGAACACATCAATCAGTCTCAGTACCTCAATTTTACTGTGGATGAGACTACGGATATTACACACACCCGTCTGTCTCCGTGATTAAGCTCATGTTGACAATACGGGTGTGCGTAATATCTGTGGTCTCATCCACAGTAAAATTGAGGTACCTAGACTGATTGATATGTTCAGTAACTTCTTTCTTAACAGAGCAAAAACTCCGGCAATGCGATTGCGACAAGGAGGCTTCCAAGACTTAGGTGCTCTCTTGAGTCTTGACGGCTTCAAGCATTGCCATACAAGCTGTATATGATGAGGGCTCAGGGGGGAGAGGGCCACACTATGAGGTGCAGATTTCCCTCACTCACTCACTGAGTCACTGCACGTAAAGAGCCATGTTATGAGCTGCATACCTAACGTGTACTACATGACATCACTGGAGTCCATATAACTTAAGTCGGTGCTGCACGATGAAGAACTAGTAGATGTGCAGTGCAGAAGGTGATGATGACGTTGTGGGGAAAATGGAACCACTGCAGCAGCAAGCCAGTCAGCCCATACTCAATAGCAGCTTAATGCAACCTAGGTAGGTAATGTACAGAGGTATGTATATGCAGGTCAGGAGGTCGTAACTCGTGGGTGAGAATCCTGGCGTGATACGCACAAGGCGCGTACATATTGCATTTATGATTTGGGACATACTCCGTAGGCAGACTTCGTGCTGACACACCTACCTACGTACGACACAGACACACAACCTGTATGTCTCGAATCTCGGACAATCCGGATTTTGATCATCCTGCGTCCTGATCGACTGAACTCATCAGGTGATTAGTCTCTTTTTGCTCATCTTATTGGTACATAGGTAGTCTAAATAGTACATGAGTCCTGAATAAGCCGTGATGTGGGCATGTAATAGTACATGTGAGTGAGTGTACATGTGTATGTCCCTGACACTGTTAGTGGTACACGTGAATAGCGTTTTCAAGCTGCGGCCTTTTTTTTAATACACAGAACTCCCTCTCCCTGCCGGTCCGCCAAATGTATGCAACAAAAAGTTATACAAGAGCTATTCAATGCAGTTAGTTCTTCTCCAGAACTTGTCAGCTAGGTATGGCGCCTTTAAAAGACGCGATCGGAGTCAGTCCCCCCAAAAAGCAAATATGCGGGAAAATATGGTGAGCCCGCCTAGACCCCTCTTGTTGGCCCTTTTAAATCGAGTGGGGTTTCTCACCGCGTATAGACTGGGCGAGATGGAGAAGAGACACGCGACGGGTGTAGATCGAGGGGCCCTTTGATGCGGGGAAAGGCGGTGTGGTCTGCTGTCAAGGCCTGCCGCGCCGGACAGGATATCAAATGGTGTTAGTGGACCTTTCGAGGTATACTCCGTAAATCTTCATTTTCGGTAGCGTAGGTTGTGATGGTGGTTGCGGGCGTGAGTAAACTGAACTGCGAACTGGGCTGACATCTTGAAAGTATGTATCAGGATGTTGATGCTCCGTGAATCGTGGAAGGCTGGCCTTCAAGCTGATGGTAGCCGACTGGGTCCACTCAACTCTTTCAAGAAACGACTCGTTTTTTCTCCTTCCTCAATCCCTCCCATTCCACCCAGTCATTCCTTTTGCGCCGGTCGATATCGTAGTGCTGCTCGGCTTCTTCGCCAGGCGACAGACCGAACAACCGACGACGTAACGGTTGAAAAACACAAAAAGCTTCGTCATGAAGAAGAAGAAGAAGCAGATTCTGACTGGCCGAGATATTTCAGCGCCTTGACAAGAATCTGCCGCGAATGCACATTCACATCCGCAAGCTCAACTTCAAACTCGTCCCCAGTCTGAACATCCTTCACAAGGCACAACCCGTTAATACCACTGATATCCATGGCAGCGTTGAGGCCAAACAAGTCCAGATGGCCCAGGAGACCCTGCCGTAACTGTGATGCGACCTTGAAGCGTAGCACCGGCGGTGCCTTGCCCTCAAATCGCCATGCCCGCACGAGAGCAATGAGCATCCAGTCCACGGTGCCGCGGCCGATGATGCGACCCATCTTCTCGCGCATGTCCAAGAGGGGAAGTGTTTCGCTGAGCGCTGCCTTGTTAAATGGTAGGATATGGTCGAGGTCATCGACCTGAGGATCGAGTTTTCGGCCCGTCTGCCGTTCGTAAGCCAGGGCTGCGTGAACTTGCCAATGGACTAGGAGGTCGCCGTATCGACGGAGAGGAGAGGTCGCCTTGGTGTACATGTCGAGGCCGAGGAGGAAGTAGGGGCCTGGTTCAGTGGAGAGCTGAATGCCGCCGGTTAAGCGGGTGAGTCCCTGGCGGTGACCGGCCGAGGGCTGAATACCTTTCTGGATGAGAGGGTAGATGGTCTTTGTTGCGTACTCGAAAGCTGCGTCCATGTTCTCTGCTGATGATGATTTCGTATCTTTGCGATACGGAATGGGGATGCCTCGTTCTGAACACCATTGCGCTGCAATTTGTCCGGCGAGGACCATGGAGTTGGAGACCACAGAGCAGCCGCTGGAGGATTCTTGACCGACCTTGATATAAGGGTCAGGAGGGAATAGCACGGCTCCGTGTGCGGCTTCGGCCTCTGGGATTGGATCGTGGAACACGACTTGAACAGAGGCTTTGGGGAAGAAGTATGGCCATGCTCCCTTGGCTAGTCTCTTTTGCTTGGTTGCTTTTGTGAGGCGACTCAGTGTCAGAATATCATTCTTGCTTGACTCATCCAGTGTCTGCATGCTCGACATGGGACGCGATGGCGTAGCGGCAAAATTATCCGGGAGAGCGCCCACATCGAAACTGTAACAGGATTCCATGGGAGCTGACGTTGGCGGTGCATCTTCGCCGCAAAAGTCGGACACGTCTTCAGGATCTAGGTATGTTACAGACTCCACAGTGGTTGGTGCGACCTTGCAATCCAGAATGTCGCCAGACTCGTTAACCAGTGCACTAAACGTGAGTGACGGTGCTCCGGCTTTAAGCGAGTGTTTGGCAATCAGAGCATCTGATGTGCCATCCTTCACGGTGTCCTCGCCGAGCCCGAGCGGAAGCATGGCTTGAAAATGGCCAGGAAGATAGATGTTTTCGGGAATCAGCTCCACGAATTTACCTAGTTCGGACTTGGGTTGAATCGTTGACGCGGGATCGGCTACATGTACGTGTATCCAGCATTCATTTGGCCGATCGGTGCGCTCCAGCGAGACACCATCATCGATGAGCGTTGTGGACGGGGCGTCGATACAAAAAACGGAAGAGCCCTTGCTTGGTGTTCTAGCATCCTTGGCGATATCGGGTCTGATTGAGGTCTGCAGGCTGTTGGGCGCCGGGCGTGCAATGCCGCCTCCTTTGGTGATGGACGTGCCCGGAAATCGAACTTTGTAGCGGGACGGAATTTCCCACGGCGCAATGATGCCCATCTCTTGAAGCACTATCCAAGCTGTACTCTGATCTAGGGGAATGTCTTCATATAGGTTCAACGATCGTAGGATAAGCGCACCGTACGCATGGTATCGTGATCCGGCGTCGAATAGGTCGTAGCTTGCCCACCACTCCAGAAAGGTAATGACACTCTTGCTCACAGGAGACCAGTCCACTCGAGGTAATGTGACGCTGGGACTCGCCCTGAGGATACCGTGGGGCGTCCACCCTCGACTTTCTCGGCTCCTTGCAACGGCCTCACGTGCCTGAAGAATGAAACTTCCCAGGCGAATTCTTTCCAGCTGGTTGGTGTTTAACGGCCTCGATTGCCTCGCGGTTGCATTGGTGTATTCCTGCACCCAGGTGACGACTTTATGAATAACATTGACATGATCGGATGGAAAGATTTCAAACAAATGATCGCGGCGGTGGCACTCTGCGGAAGCACTCAGTGGATGGAAGCTGATCTCGTTTCGTGACAATGCAGTATGAACAGCATACAGAGCGGGCGGAGAGAAGCGCTTGCCCTCTTTGAGGCTGGCTGGTAGCAAAATGTCTGCTATCTGGAACAGGCTTAGGTACTTGAATTCTTTCGGGTCGGACAACAACTCGCGAGCCCGATCGAGCTTCGCCATGTTCGCCTGATAGATGGCCTCTGCCGACATTCGAAAGTTGGTCAGTTTCTCAATGATGGCAATGCCATCTTCTCTCGACGGGCCTTCTTCGAGGTGACGTAGCTCTTCATATCGTTCGGGAGTAGCATTTTTCGGGATTTTGGCTAGCAAAGGCCTCAACTCTTCCTCTTTGACGAATTGCGAAACCGAGAACAGTGAAGAGAAACCCATACTAGTGATCCACCTGCCATTGGCTGCGTAGAAATGATACCTATCTCCAAACCAACCGATGTAGACGGCGAATACAGGGACTCTGGATCCAAGCTGTCTATTCAACAGTCAGCATCATGACATCAGAGCTCCAGGGTGGGAGACAAAGACTTGAGTCCAACTCACCTCATTTCGACCAAATCTCCAGGATTCCTTGAGTCGGAGGCTACTGAAGATATTTCTGCTTCCGGTTGTCCCTCGTCCACCATACTCCCCTCGGTCAAACTCTCTGGCGTTGTCCGTAACTCATCCATTTCCGATGAGCCGGTAGACTGTGTCCGGTTGATATTGTTCGTGACTCCCCAATATATAACAGAGTCTGCAGGCATGGCAGCTGCATTCACGTCGTTCACGTTCAACCATTGCCTGAGACGTTCACGGATAGGCAGGTCGTCCCCGTTCTCGTCTGCGGTCGGTTTTTCGGCATGGTTATTGATTGACGCCGGAGATTTAGATTCTCCATTCAAAGACGAAGCTGGAGGTGAGGTTATGTGGGTTGTGACACATCTCTAGAAAATCGGCATCTGGTAAGTAAAGTATACTGCGAGCTGCGCATCGTTGCTACTGACTCTAGAGGACAAACTACGGGGGACCCTGAAACTTCCACGCAGACCAGCACAAATGTTGCCGGATGTGCCAGGACCCCGAGATATAAAGTGCCGCCACATGATTGATCGCCTCGTGTGACGAATCACGGCGAATACAGTGCGGCCTTGAGTTTGTTGATGGGACTTCACATGAAGTCGCATGGAGTGCAGGTTGTGACTCGTGGGTGTAAGCTTCAATAATTTTGCCCATGTTGAGGTCACATGACCGGGCGATGAGTTCCGTGATTTACCCATAACCCACAAACGTTCGATAGTATTCAGATGGATCAATCGCAGTCCATCCTCCGTTGCACCGTACGCGTGTTACGTGTACGGTACCACGTCTTCTCTGTAAAAGACTAGAATCTTGCCATCTTTAAACTCGAAGATGCCCCGGCGGCGTTGCAGACTCAATCGCCCGTTGTCGCTATTTAAACTTTCAAGTTTTGGCTTCAAGGATACTTCGCGGGCCGCGCACAACATGCAGGAAGTATGAAAGAGAAAAAGTGGCAGAAAATGGCATCAACAGATCCGACCCTCTCATCGAAAATTCGAAATAGACAGTAAATGATGCAGAAATAGAGTTGGTACAGTCAGCTCTACAAAACCTCAAGCTTACAATAGGAGAGCCACGCCGCCAATGAAGCAACGGCACATCAGCTCATCGACATGCGTAGGAATAAGCCCAGAACAGGTCTTCTGAGCAGGGAGTATGTAGGTCCCTAGAGCATGGAGTAGAGGCTAGCATGATAGCATTCGATACGAGTGCGGCTAGATAAAGGCAATTCCCGAAAGGCGAATTTGTTAATTATAGTACCACTGCCTGTGCCGGTCTCGACTCCCGACTCCCACGCCGAACACAGTGGTCTAATTTGACAAACGTGTCCTAGGTAGCCAACCTTGGCCGACAGTCCGTGTGACCACTGACAATCTTATCCTCCTTGTACGGAGATGGGTATGTACATGTACTCGGTATGTACATAAGTACATACGTCTCGCGGGGAACAAACAAACTATTTCACAACGGTCGACAGTGGACACTACGCGCAGCCCTAGGGAAGCTAGGAAAGGACTGGGGAAATCAACCAAGCGAGCCATCCTGGATGTTATAGGCCGAGGTCGGTTGATGGCTGAGCCTCGTTCATGTGAAATACGGAGTAAAAACGAGTGTTGTCGAAACAACGTTGTTGACATACGATGGCAGGCGGCCACGTCCCTCTTCCTGTGAGTCTGCGACACGCATACATATGTACCTACATATTGTAGTATGGGGGCGGCACTAATGACTACACCGCCACGAACAAATACGAGTCTCGACGGATTCGACGACACAAGAAAAAACAGTATGCCGCTCTCCTCGTAGAACAGCGCGAAGCAACTAAACAAGTGTTATGCACTCAAACTGTCGCGATGAAACGAAAAGAAGACAGAGTCAAGACTGAAGACTCAAGAGGCATGCAGAAGAAGCTTACACGCCACCGCCATTCTGCCCTTCGTCTGCATCATTAGCTGGCCAGCCGGAGCCTTGGCTCATCTCAACTCGATGTGAACAACAGTGTGGGCGCTTGCCGGCAGGAACATGATGACAGAACTCATCCTAACGAATCCGTACGTGGTTCAACGGTAGTGTGCAAAGACGGAGATGAACGCTGGGCACGATAGGACTCACTACATAGTGTGAATAATCTCATGAAATTAGTAGCAGAGAATGTACGGAGTAGACTTGATTGTCGGCTCTTGCGTGAACTTTGAAGGCAAGCGGATCTTGAACTACCTATACATATCGCTTGTGGCAGCAAACCGCGCAAGACAACAGGCGAATGCAAGGCTCATGCAATCCATCGCGCGGAGATGGTTACGGTGCGTCTAGATTGCAAGATTCGTTTCCCACTTGGACCGGCGCTAGGTACATGCTCATGCGCAACCGGATCGCGGGTGACTGGGAAAGGGAAAGAAGAAGAAGCAGAAGAACGGAGAGGTGGGCAGCGAGCGGATGAATAGGGCGGCTCAGCGAAGAATTGGCAAATTGGCGAATTGGGTTGGCTGCCACGGGCCAGATATTCATTCACTCGGGTCCATCTCATTTTACGACAGCCTGCTTTGAGGGCCCCAATGACACCCATGGCCAACGTCGGTTCGGCCACTCATGTACGGAGTACCTTGAGAGTAGGTAAGCTGAGGCAAGAAATTAAGATCCCAGTCGCACGCGATAGGCGCAGGGAAGAGAAGAAGGCGGACTCGTGGCACTGGCAGCGGATGACCCGGCGATGTGCACGCCTGCGATGCCCACGTATTCCTCCAAACCCGTAAAAGCAGCCCTCTCGAGTCCCGAGAGACCACCTTGATGAGGTTGCCCTCAAAAACCACGAGACTTCCTCTCGCGAGTCGCATGCTCGCAGAGTCGCAGGGGTGGAAATGAATTGTCCACAGCGCCCCACATGTCTCCTTTTGGCGTTGGCCAGCGTGTACCGGCTGCACGCAGGTGTGGAGAGCACGCCGGGGGCCGCGGCAGACGGCAACGAATCAGATAGGGCGAAGCACAGGGCGGTGGCCGATTCGGGCTCCACAACCGGGATCCCTGGTCGTCAACGCCCTGCAGTACCTGCAGCTACCTGCAGTACCTGACTAGCGGGCGCGAGATTGCGGGACTCGCGGGAGCGCTGCCTCTCGGCGCTGAACGGGCAGGAGCGATCCAAGTCAGGAACCAAAAGTGCCCAACCACATGTGTGTGGGCTTGTGCGTGGGAAGCCGAATCGCCGCTCGCGACAATCTGTAGGAAAAGCTGGGAAGGCCGGACTGAATATACACCCCGCCCCTTTTTCCCCTGGCTAAAGCAAAGCCCTTGTCATCATCCAGGCTCATGCAGACCACACGGACGTGGCCCTTGGCCATATTCACAAGTCATACATAATAGTACCAAGACATCCCCGGCACTCGGCCGTTTTTCCTCTTTGCCCCTTCTCTTCATGCAACCTGCTGCCGCTGTCGAGGTCGTAACTGAAAGGCAATCTACTGCAGCTTTCGTCCTCTCATTTTTCCCCTTCCACAACCTACCGCTTCACTCCTTTAGCGGGCGTTCTTTTCCTCCCAATCTTCAAAACAAAAGAAACGCACCACATCTCCTCACCTAAAGCCGTCGACTCTGCAAATTCATTCATCATGAAGGGAGGACTCGTTGCCGCCGCTCTGGCCAGCCTGGCCAGCGGTGCTGCTGCCGCTCACCACCGTCATGCCCACGACGCCCTCTTCAAGAAGAGCAACAACGGCACCGCGGAGATCTGCACTCCTGAGTGCACCACCGTCTGGTCAACCTTCTTGGGCCCGCCAACTCGTATGTGACAAAGAATGCCTTCCAGCGCCCTTTTACGGCCATGCCAATAGAGCCAGCGTTGTCGACGGCCCGGCGTGCTCGAATGGCTGGCTACTCGGCTGTGTGCCGTAAAAGCGGTAAAGTCAAGATGGCCCAAATGGCTGACAAGAATTCACAGTGCTTCCCGACCTGCCCAAGACCACTTCCGCGGTGTCGACGACTGCCTCAACCTCGTCGCACACTCCTGCGCCTGCTGTTCCCTCGACGACGAAGCCTCCTACGGCCACCGGTGACAGCCCTGTGCCTCCCCCCGTGGCTTACAACTGCCCGACTCCCGGCGATTACACGTTCCCGGCCACCACCATTACTGTGTATCAGACGACGAGCATCTGCCCTCCTGGCGTCACCCCGGCGCCTAACAGTAACGACACCGTCGTCGTCCCGCCTGGCATCTACGTTGCTCCCGAAATCGTTGTTCACGTCACCGTCAAGAACTTTGTCACCTACTGTCCTTTCACGAGCAAGGGTCTCCCCACGGCAACGCCTGTTTCCACCACCTCGCACACTCCCGTTCCGCCTCCTCCTCCTCCTCCTCCATCTTCTTCTTCTTCGGCTCCCGTCAAGCAGCAGACTACGCCGCCGCCTCCTCCTCCTCCCGCTCCCGTCAAGACGCAGCCTGCCCCTCCTCCCGTCAAGCCGCAGACTCCGCCGCCGCCTCCTCCTCCCGCCCCTGCTCCCGTCAAGACTCAGCCGGCTCCTCCTCCCGCTGCTCCAGTCCACACCCAGCCCACTTCGCCTCCTCCCTCGGGCCATGGATTGACCAGCGACCACGACCATTTTGGTATCACCTACACTCCCTTCAACCCGGTCAGCGGTGCCTGCAAGTCCGCGGCAGAGGTTGATGCCGACATTGGAACCATCAAGAATGGCGGCTTCGATGTGGTGCGTGTCTACTCAACTGACTGCAACACGCTGGAGAATGTCGGTAATGCTTGCAAGAAGCACGGTGTGGGCATGATTGTCGGTGTGTTCGTCAAGGCCTCTGGCTGTGACATCAACACCCCCGAGGTCAAGGAGCAGGTCGATGCGCTCGCTGCCTGGGCTCACTGGGATCTTGTTAGGCTAGTGGTTGTCGGTAACGAGGCCATTATGAACGGTTACTGCTCTCCCCAACAGCTCAGTGCTCTGGTCACCTCGGTCAAGTCAAGCTGCGGCGGCAAATACACTGGCCCGTACACCATTTCCGAGACGCTCAACATCTGGCTACGCCCTGACGTCCGAAGTGCCGTTTGTGGAGTCGTCGATGTCACCGGAGCCAACATTCACGCCTTCTTCAACGCAGCCATTCCTCCCACCATGGCTGGTGTGTTCGTCAAGGGCCAGATCGACATCCTTAGCACTATCTGCCCCGGCAATGAGGTCATCAACCTGGAGTGTGGCTATCCCTTGGGTGGTAAGCCCAATGGTCTTGCCGTTCCCGGACCCTCTGAACAAGCCATCGCCATCAAGTCGATCCGCGAGTCTTGTGGTCAAAAGACCGTCTTCTTTGACTTCCAGAACTCACTATGGAAGAATCCCAGCGTCTGCGAATGTGAAGATAAGTTTGGACTTGCCGCCGTCTTTGGCATGACTGTCTCTTACGATTAAGGGATTCCATAAGACAGCCACGCTTCTCTCTTAACCTTGATGGGGGAGCTCTTATGGCTAAACAACACAAATTGTATATGAACCACAGTACATTGAGGAACGAAGCAAGAGCTCAACTCGATTCGAACCACGCAGGGGTAGCATTGATCACCAGAGAATTTGGAAACATTTTATTCGTCATTTATTTGCATCTGTTTGCATTTGTTGCGTCTTCTCTTCTTTCTCCATGGGTATCTAGATGCGGTCAAGATGGGAGCTGTTCTGCCCACTATCTCCCGGCCTCAATGGACCTCAACGGACATCCCATGGAGCTGTGCGAATTTTCCGATTCGCACACTTTTTTGCATTGATCTGGAGTCTTCTGGTGATGGGGTTTGCATCCTTTACTGTGCTCCTCCTGTGACAAAGCGCGGCAGTTAACTTCGGATCGTTTCTTTGTACATTAGCTTTCTTGATTCCGAGCTTGGTGTGCGTCTTTAATTAGTGTCTATATTACGGAGCGATGCGCTTTCTTTTTGGAGACAAACTAATTCTACGATTGAATGACTGAGCCCTGGTTGCCTTGGGAGTAGGCGCGTTGATGGGTTGACATGTGATGTGAATGTTGCGCTTTGATGGAGTCCTGACTTGACTGTGCGCGCTTTCGAGGATAGAGCGCTCTGAGCGTAGGTTGGATAACGTCGGCATTGGCATCGCGCTTGTTGAGGCCTTGTGACTTTAGTCGGCCGTTGCGCGTCGCTACGGTAGTATACTTTTAGTTTGGCGCTGGTGCTGGTGTCTGGCACGGACAGAGCCCATTGTTGTTGCCACTGCCGTAGGCAAGTCGCGTCTCTCCTTAGTGTTTAATATGTGTTGTGTCCGCCTTCACATGCCCATCGGCAGCCCGGGCCCGGGAGCCATCGCAGTTGAAACTTGAAGTCACTGTCACTGCAGAGTAAGGTACCTACATACCTGTCAATTACCTAGGTGGACAATGTAGGAAAATAACGCCTCTGACTTCATATGTACTCCACGCACGTACCGCGTCCGCTCCCTCACCCGCCGAGTCATTCCCGGGGGTCACGGGTTGGTCTTTGTTTCCGATTTCCGATTTCCGATCCCGTAGTCGATGCCGATTCACTCACCCGCACAGACTGACAGACTCCGGCCGATATGTCCCGAAATATGCCACTTACATACTGACGTACGAGGACTTGCTTGGAAAGCAGGCATCCCTAGAAAGAAGGCACATGCGAATAGGGGACAATGCGATTGTTGCTGCGTATTCCGTTACCCGTAGAGTCTGGTGATACTTGTTCGTACCTATACAGCGGGCCTGGAGCGCATGCAGCGGTAGTCTGCAGACAGTGCAGAATCCTTTCGGGATAGGAAAACAACATGTACGTGTACGTACGTACATGGCAAGCACGACATCAAGCAACCGAAAATGATGCAGCGTCTGAGTCGCGCTCCTCCGATGGCCATGGCAGTGGTCACGACTCACGCCCCCCTCCCTTCAGCTTTCCGCTTTTTTTTTATACTTTTTTTTTTTTTTTTTTTTTTTTTTTTTTTTTTTTTTTTAATTTTGAGCATACACGCAAAGCAAGTGGTTTGAATTCAAACCGCTTCGATCAGTCGTGTAAGTGTTGCTTCAGAGCGAGGACACTGCCTGTTTTGAAGTATGTATACCCGGAAAGCACTTTGTATGCACCTACATATAGACAAGACAAGACGAGACGAAACGGACCAAAACGGACCAGACCAAAATAAGGCTAGCCGAAGGGTCTTATCTTAACTACGGTGAAACGAGATTCCCAAGTGACCAGATACATAGGTACGACATGGAGAATGTGAAGTACTAAATGAGACATTTCTCGCTGTAAATTGGCAGTGAGCAACTGGACTCGCCTCATGTACTCCGTATTCTTGCCACTTTGTGCCGCGATGAGTGTAAGCCTGTGACTCGTGAGTCGTGAGGCAGGCAATCATCGAGAGATATGTACATACTCCACTCACCCCAGTGACCCCACCAAAGGCAACCGGCCCCCGGGCCACCTCCACGAATCAATTTGCACGTTTTCTGCTTCTCATTTCCTGTTTCATATCGGGTGTTTTCGCGTGGAAGGGTCGATGCCTCGATGGTCGTTTTGTCCTTGAAGTTGTGAGTCGTGAGTCGTGACTGAACCATGTACTTCGCAAGTCTGCTACAAGGTACCTACCTGGTATTCCTCTCTACTTCAATTTCTAGTCAAGTTTGGGTCATTTTCGCAACGTGGGGTTATTGTTCTCATCTTCACTCTGCAAGACCAATTGTCTCGCAGATTAGGTACTCTATACTCCGTACTCCGTATGTCGCTGCTTTCAGGAGAACAGCCACCGGACCGGGTTTGAAGAGAGCAGCGCCCGCGGCCCGAGGCGGCTCTCAAGCTGGCTTTGCCTTGGGTTTATTCCGACGCGCACGCACATGTAGGGTTGTCTGAGAAACAAAACAGTACATACTCCGTACATACCTACATATGTACATAGTCTCTTCCCAGCGCCAACTCCAGTCTCCAATCCGTGGCAAGGTTGCCCGTTTCCTGTTGTGTTTTAATACCTAAGCGCCCACACTTCGTTTCGCGTTTCGCGAATCTTGAGACTTGTGGCCACAATGAGACCTCAGACTGGACGGAAACGCGCCTACATACTCCGTACAGTACGAAACCAACATCGTGACTCGTGAGACATACATACATACCTAGGTACCTATCTGTACCCACTGCCTAGGTACCCTTATCGATTTTGAAACAGTCACGTTGCCTCGCTTGAAGTTGCTCCTTGCTCTGTTGGCCAAAAGCAAAAGAATCATGACAAGATGAAACACAGAACACAGCAGGGAGTGAGAGAAGAAGAAAAAAGAAAGAAAGAAAGAACAAAAGGAAAGCGAGCGCGCTGGATCATTGACAACGCCGAAAACACTTTTTGTTAGTATATAAACGCAAGGCCTTACCATGGCCTTTTTTGTTACATCATACCAGCGGGATGGCATCATACCTACCACCCCCAATGATGGGCGAGTATTAAAGACAGAGGTAACACGTGTACGGAGTACATAAGGACGTCATATGTACAAGATTGAGCACGGCCCTACAGGCTACAACAATACGCGCACAGACAACTTACCTACCTGTTACAGGTAGTACTGTATGTACTCCGTATGTACATGTGTCTCCCCATGTCTCGTGAAGAAGAATGCGAAAAACCACCCTCGCTCTCGCCCTCGTGCCGTCCCACGCGGGTTGGCACATGGGTTTTCCGGTCGGGATGCGGAGCCGACGGCCGGGGTTCATGGTGCCTTGGGGGTACCGAGTATATGTACATACATACATACGTACAAGTTACAAGAGAAGACTGGAATGTGGAGGCTTGCCGTCTTGGGTAACTTGGATGAAATGGACTACCTATGTCGTGTGATGTGCTGCTCGTTTTGTGGGAGTTGTGATTAAAACTTGGTGTTCTTTGGGGCCTTGGCTCAGTACCTACCTAGTCACTGGTGATCACTTCGCCGTCTGACGCTTGTTGTTTGTCGGCGTTGTTGAAAAGGGGGTTTCAGTTTCTTGATTGGCGTGGCTCAACTTACATACTTGTTGTTGGCAGCTGCTGAACGTCACTATCCAGGCGTCTCTTGTACGTATGTACCTGTAGGCTGTTGGCGCTGTTCTTTCATTGACCAGTGTTGCTTATATCGGTTGACGGTGCTTGAACTGGTGCTGTGACCTGTCAAGATTATTAATCATCACAACCGTCATTGCACCGGCAATCTTCGACGAGTATCCTGCAAAGAGTGTCTCTGAGCGCTCTCAGGTATCCAACTGGTATTTTGTTATTGTTGTGAAGCCCCCTCACACCGAACTTAGAACCAACAACGTCTACCTACCTCCAGGCTCCTTGGAAACCACTTGACCGTCACCGACAGCCCATGGATGATGGCCATCGTTACATGCCGCCTTCCCCGATGTATGACTGTATGACAAGCACGCGTACGCCCATATCAGAGGCCATCGATAGCATCGCAGACATCATCATGCATAAACGTCCCCTCACTCAATGCGGACGACACCCCAAACAATGGCCGTCTTGTTAGTGACGTGGTGGTAGGCTGTAGCACATGGGTAGACGTACAGAGTACTCCGTACGTACGAACAGGATGATGTAGTCTCGTGGTGAGATCCAATCTATTGGGGATCATGAGACCACCGCTTCGCCTGCTAGTCGGGTGTTTGCAGACCGCACTGCGCAGTGGGGACTCTGGGGAGGCTGACACGGAAAGATTCATGCATCGTTCGTGGCGTGGAGCCTGCTGCCTGAGGGCCTCATTGAGTGTTGATATTCGGGGTTGTGTTTGAGTCGCATGATCGTTGATATCGCCGTCCCCTTCATCTGTCACGACTTACCACCCTCGGGCCTCACCAGTGACCTGTCTCACCATCATATTCATCAGTCATCACTGATCAGCGCACATGAAAGATTCCTCCATTCACTGCCACTCGCGGCATTTAATCAATCTCTACTTTTTTGTCTACCCCCGTCGCCTCTGTCGCCTCCATCGCCACCAAGCCAGCTGGGCAGCTTCCCCTCCCTCCCCGCGTTACTGACCGCAGATCTCCCCACGTTTGCGTTTTTTAAACTCCTCATGGGCCCCAAATAATCAATGCAGCCCGGTGAATCAAAACATGAAGTACACAAGTAGAACTGAGACCCAAAGGATGAACAAAGAAATGCAAAAACTCATTACAATGCATTAACGTACGCTGAATACCGCTTCCCAGTCATGTGCTTAAATCCGAAACACTCCTCCTGATCAGCAAAAGATACACCACAATGCCCTAAAAGTCCTTGTCGCACAAAACGTTTCTTGTCCACCGAAATGCAAAATGCTACCGGGAGCCTGTACTGTATGCCCTGAAAGTGGCCCGAGGTGAGTGTGGGATAAAATGCCCGTGTTGCACGTTAATGCCATGATGTCCGAGTTCGTCACGGGGAATTAAGCAACAGGCATGAAGGAAGTAGAGAAGAGAAGACATCCAGAATATACGTCTATTGTTCGGTCTGATTGCCCCAGTCGCGGCGCGGTATTATTCGGGAAAAGGGCCACTGGGTCGGAGAGAGAGGCTCCCTCCTAATGGAGGATCGGGGAAATCCTGCTTTCTGAGTAGAACTATGTTGATGTAACAAACAACGGAGGATTTTATGGTCGTCGAGCAAGTGTTGGTTGAATCTAGCGTCATCAGTTGATTAAAAAGGACGCAACTTATACTCATCTTGAACTAGAGGCGGCCGGCGACTTCTGCTCCCATTGGCGTTCCCAAGAGGATTAGGGTCATCCCGCTCCGCTAGATCCGGAAACCGACACATATCTCGCAGCCGTTCATCATCCAGAATAGGTTCCGGCCTCTGCCCACAACGCTCCAGTTGTATGAGCCCGCCGCGATGCGCATCACAGCATAGCACATTCAGGTTCTGGCCCTCGTCTGTGAAGCCAACCCCGCCAATCTCTCCAAACACGTCAAAGGTCTGTTTGGAGGAAAAGGTCAGGACGTCAATCAAGCTAACAAAGTCGGCTTCCTCGGCTGCTGCGAGAACGGGCCGGCCGCTGCCGAGGGGTGAGAAGCGCAGGCCGCGAACGCTGGCCATCTCGGAGCGCACGGTGCAGAGGGGCGTGCTGGCGCCTCTCGTGTTGCACCACTTGCGGGCATCCCAGATCTTGATCCCACGATCCTGAAAGCCCGTTGCTACTGTAAATCCGTCGTCTGACCAATCGCACGCGAAACCGTAGTCGCGATGGCCCGACAGGCGTTGTAAAATCTCGCCCGTATCTGCGCTGATGATGAGTACGTCCGAGTAGTCGCCGACGGCGACTCGTAGTCGATCATCGGGCGATGGTGCCGTGCAGTTTAGCGCAAACGGATACACAATGTCGGAGGTGAATCGGTCCGTGTTGATGTCCAGGATGCGAAGCGCGCAGTCGTTGCTGACAATGGCTGCCGCAGGACCTGCTGAGCGCCTAGGTTGGTAAATGTTGATGTGGTTGGTGATGCCGCTGAAATCGGACGTGATGTGCCCATGGGTGAACTTGGTCTTATCTTCGCAGTCCAGCGACTTTACGTAGTACTCGCCGCTGAACGTGCCGCCCATTAGCACGCCGCACCCGGCGTCTATCGTGGACAGAGCACCTCTACTTCCCACTCCCATGGTAGGAAAGTCGCGCATACTCATCACACAGTCGGTCTGTTGCGATACTGTGTTGAATCTGTTGATCCCCATTGGACTGGGGTAATAGGCGAATGTGCGCGAGGGGCATGCGAGTACACTTCGAAGCTGGAAGTGTGCCAGTCTGATGTCGCGACGCATCGTCATCCGTTTGAATCGGAAGTAGCTTTCATGAGAGGGAATCTCGAGTTCGCCAAGGCGAGTCTTATGAACGTGTAAGCTAACAGACAGCCAAGAAGAGAAGCTACATGTATATGAATGATGGTGCATTCGTACAACGAGCAGAGAAGGAGACGTACCAGCATGGCATCCGACCCTACCTCATTCACGTAGTTCTTGTACGTCAGACGTCTCCAGACTCTTGCGGCCGGCCGGGTAGTATCCATGGCTGCCCAATCCAGTGCTTGGAAATCGCAACAGTCTCCGTTCAGGTCTGAATAGTTGACTGTGGTGATGTTCGCACGAGCTTGTTTCATTACTTCGTGAAGCTGTGGCGGTTCAAATCGTTCGGAATCTGCCCAACGCGCCTGCCCCGCCCATTGATGAAGAAAATTAAAGAGGCCGAGGTTTTCGGATCCGGGAATGGCGGGATTTGGATTGCTGATCACAAAATGTGGCAGGGTAACGTTGGCTGCATAACCAAAACCTGGCGCGTTGGCTACCGCTACGGCATTCGGTGCTTGCGGACCGATGTTTCCAGCGGTGAACTCCGCGGCCATCATCGGAGCCGCAACAAAGTTTTGGTGTTGATGTGGTGATAAGATCGGGGCGGGAACAAAGTTGAGTTGAGGACCGACAGGGTAAGCATGAGCCATCGCATAATGGTAGTCTGCTTCTCGCTGGGCATCAGTCAAACCGACGTCGTCAAGTTCATCGGAGCTGGTGTCAGACTCGTCGGCTTCGTCAGCTCCCTCGGAAAGGCTGCCACTCAGATGTGAGCCTGAATGAACCTGGGGTTGTGGGATTATAGAGGCGGCTCGATCTGGAGTTGCTTCATCTCGTACATCGTCCAAGTCCTCCTCATCACTGTCCTCTTCATCGTCTTCCTCAGGGTCTCCGTGGACTTGCGAGTGGTAGGCCGCACCTTGATGGGTCCCGGGCTGATGGGAGGAAAAAGGACTTGCATGGGCGTGGCCAGATGATGCGGTGTCTTGTGAATGGAGGCGTGTATCTGTCGGCGGCAAGCCCGTGCCAGCATTGTGTTGATTCATAGTAATATCGTCGTGGTATTGGTCCCGAAAAAGTGCGACTCTAGCGTGATGCCCTTGGGCGCAAGAGCTCCTTCGTCCTGTCGCGGCCTGACAGTCTCACAACCGCCTTGCTCGGCTGAACCTGATGCTGGAAGCAACGCCTCCTGAGAAATAAGTGAAAGGTGTCGTAAACTACTTATACTACGCACGAGACAGCCTGCTTAGTTGACCAAAAAGCAAAGCCAGCAAGTCGGTTCCGGCGCAAGTCCGTTTGCACAGTCGCTAGCGATTCCAGTACTAGGCGTGGTTTGCCTGGTGTGTCACAGTGTGTGTGTGTAGTCTGCTGATAGCTGTTACTACGGCCTTCTATGTGACTGTTCCGCCTCGCACGGACAGCAAATGTTTGCCCTCGTCGGTCCAGCTCTGTTGGTAAGGCGACTTTGTCTAACGGCGTGAAGGTCGGGTGTACTGTAATCCTCTCTGTGATCAAAGGACGAGGCATGAAGTGGTTGGAAGGAGAGGAGTTGTGGGGTTTGGGGTTAGGTCCTATACGCGGCCATACACAGAAGGATATCCTTTTCTGGATTGGCGAAGCAACACAAGAGCTTGTAATCACCAACTACCTAGGTCAAGGTAAACGATCCGGCAGGTGGGCGGCGGGCTTATTTGATGCGCAGTCGACGGGTGCTGGCGTAACCGAACAGCGTGGCTATTTGCTGCGGTACAGCATGCTCTCATTTCAATAAGCGAAGCAGTAGCTGAATGGCTGAACGGCTGGATACAGAAATGTAGAGAGTCCAACGGTGAGACTTGACGATCAGCGGCATGACCTTCAAGATATCGATCCGGGGCAGTCTCCGTCCATGATATAGGTAGGTATGCGGGTAATGCGGGTGGCGCCAGGCGCGGCCTCGTACCAGTGGCAGCACCTGCTTAAGCAGCAAGCAGCGAACAACTTTGGCGCCAACAGAGCGGTCCACAAGGTTTCGCGTGCTATTGGCCAGGCCAAAGTTTGCTCAAGTGACGGCGGATCGGGCATGTTGACAGTGGAAGCGTCCGTTGGCGAGGTTTGGCGACTATGTAGGTACAGGTAACAGTACATACATACCTCTCCGTAGGTAGCCCAGAGGGAGGGAGAACAAGCGGCGGCGACTGCCACCTCGGTGACGGGGCAGGTTCGTGGCCCTCCAAGCTCCATCATGTGTTTTTCGCTCATCAGTGATCACGCCGTCTCGTGAGTCGTCGCCCTACAGGCTTCGATGTTCGATCCCGCGCGTGCATGGCCGTGCGTGGTACACAGAAAAAAATGCTTCCAACAGAGAGCCCTGCTCAGTCCCAGAATAGGGCAATGATGGGAACCGCGTCCGCTCATGCCAGGCACTTGGCCGGGAGTGTAGCAACGTGGCCGGCATGTAGGACGTGCGGCGTCGACGTGCATTGTTTCGGCGGCAGCCAGCCCCAAGCCCAAATCCCATGTTCCGATTCTCCCATGTCCCGTTGTTCCCATTTTCGTTGGGGCCCGTATGTATGTACATACCTGCCAGTTTGGCCAAGAGACAAGTCGTGGTCGTCCGAGGAGGGCAGAGTCGATGTCGCAGAAGAAGATGCCGGTTGAAGATGGCATTGCAGTTGTGGTCTGATACGCATCGTGTTTGTGGGCGGATGAGTATTCTGTGTGCCATCGCGGTGGCCACCAGCCCTGTGGCCTGCCAGCCAGCCGGCTGCCAGCTGCCAACTGAAGCCGATACGGCCGCGTCGGCTGTCAGTGCAGGCAAAGCAAACATGACCATCATCGACCATGATGGCACATATTCCCATGTCCCATGTATCGCGCGTGTCACCCCTTGATGCAACGCTGTTACATGCATACGTGCTAGGGGTAGCGAGAATACCACGCCGATAGCCAAGAAAATGCCGCTCCAGGCACTTGGCTCAATCAACAATTCAGGCACGGCCGGGTGCAGTCTTGACTCTTGACTCTTGAGATCGTGACAACGAGACTTGGACGTCCCAGTGGCTGATGGCAGTGGACGTGAGATGGGAAGACTTCTCCCAAAACCTAAAGGCAATAAATCGAGCAAGCAGCCCCTGGCCCTGAGCCAATTCTCGGATCTGCGTTCCGTCGACTTCGGCTTGGTTATTCTGCGGGGAAGCTCTCGAGTCTCGAGTGCTGCCCCTCCTCCCCCTTTGACGGCAGTACGGAAAGGCTAAAAGCTCAACAACAAGTTATTAACAACACGTCGCTCAGGAAAGGTAGTAGGTAGGATGACAAACTGGGTCTGTGCGTCTGTCCTTTGTGATAGATGATCTACTCACGTATTCGCGGGACCTGTAGGCTGTGGCCTCGCACCTTGCCGAGCTCCCCTGACCACACCCTCTTCGTTGTCTTTCTCCTTACGGAGTATTACCGGTCTATTTTACTGGCGTTTACGGTTTCTGTCAGCCTGAGCTGTCCTCTCTCGGATTCGGTACTGTCAGACCTCCATGGCTGCTTTGAGGCTGCCATTTCGCCTGTTGAGCGACCTCTCATGCACAATGCTGATTTAGGCATTTTGTCCATTGGAAGCAACAAGGGCGCCAATGTCTGTTTGAGTGATTCAGTGGCGTTAAGCCAGGAAGGCAGAGCATCAGTAAGCGCGTCGACCTCGTTGTCCGTCTGTCACGGCAATAAATCTGCGCATTTCTCAGGCGGCTTACCTCCAGAGGTATGTAACCGCATGTTTTCGGTCTTTGGCTTGTGAGCACTGGGCAGTGACGCAGCATTGTTTGTCTAGGACCGGTAGGCCAAGGCGTTGAAACTTTCTGTCACAGACTCGCAACACGATGATTCTGACAAGTCTTGAACAACATTGAGCATTTCCGGAAAAAGACTTTTCGTGAGGGATTGCTATTGATCACTTGCGAAACATGACAGGTCATGCTCTTGTCCACGGCCCGCGGACAGTCATGATTTTGGCAAATCGACACTTTGACGTCAATGATTGGCGTCGTTATCTTTCTCTGAATTGAACGCGCCCAAAAAAATTACAACGCATTCCACCAGGATGGTTCTCTTCAACAAGCGATACATCGCCGTAAGCACTCGACATGGAAAATCAGCTCGAGTCTTCTCGCAATACTGGTTGCACATCGTCATTACTCAGCTGATGGTACTCTCTGCGTAAGTCGAATCGGCTGCCGCGTTGCGCATGTGTAATAAGTCCGCGGCAGTGAACAGAACATACCTGTATCCGTGATGCCCTCCGTCACATATGACGTTTTCTTTTTGTCTCACATTGTAGAGCTGCACTTCTTCGCAGACAGGATGAGCCCCAACGGCTCATTATTCCCCTTGCAAGCTCGGAACTTGGAAGGAAGGGGCGATTCCTCAGAGTGTGCATTGATGGCACGCTGTCTCTCGTCATGCATTCATTCTCTTCCTCGTCGCTCCGTTGGCTCGCGGTTGAAAAGCGCTCGCTGAACGAAGTGTGCACCCAGCTTGTCGCCGATGAGCAGTCTTTGCCTGCCCACTCGTCTTGTTGTTCTTTTTCCCTCTTAATTTTTTAGCAGTTTACATTCCCTCACCTCAACCCGTCTCTTCCTACTATCCTATCCCCATTACGCGATTAGGGACGCCCACTCCGGTCCTATAATCGATGCGCAGACACGTCAGACCGTCTTACACCACCAATTCGTGGACAGCGTGCGAAAGGCTCCCCGTACGTTCACTGTCCAGGAGCAGAAATAATGCAGTATCCGAATCCATCAAGCGTCAAAGGCTTGTCATAAATCCAGGCCCGCGGGAGCACAAAGCTGAAATACTCGGGGGCCACAGCCAGAGGCCGCGCATTGCCGAACCAACCTTGAACCTTCCCACGAAAAGCCAAGCTGAGAAAGCAGCCACCCTGAAAAGCCTCAAATGCCGAAACAGGAGGAGGAGACGTGAAGAATACAAAAATTGGACACAAAAGCATGAGCGTTCTTACCCGACGCAGAACTCCCACAGAAGAAGCGCCTTGCAAAACCTTTCCGCAACACCAAAACATTGATTATACAAAGAAGACGGGGCGCGTAGTACTAACGTACATGTGTACACAAGCGCAAGCCAGTGTCTTTCTTGTAGCAAGTTCTCAAATCGCCCTCCCAACAAATCTTTTTTTTCGGTCCTCGTGAATCACACGGTACACCCCAATGCGACAAGACTGGTGCGCGACACCAAAAAAAAATGCGCATGTTTGTAACACGAAAACGCGTAATGCGACACGTTCATCACAGATGAACAATCACACGCCCGTACGAGCGCGTGTAGGACCTGAGGAAGGTCTATGTACCTACAATAACGTAAAAAACATCAGTCGATAAGCTAAGGTAGGTAGCTGTAGTACTTGAAACTTCCATGGTGCTCTTATGCAGTTGCGGCCAAAGCCGCTTCTCGTGGGCTTACTCCGCGGGCGCCCCCTTTTAACTCATAACTTCCTCCAGTGCTCTTTCTCTGACTTGTCATATCTACCTACATGAGGTACACCCTGATACAGCTACATTGGCTTGTCCCACAAACGCCAGAATCTCCTCGGAGTAGGTACAGTTTTAGTAGCTCATTTAGCCTCTTTTCAGTGTTGTTGTGATCCTACTTCCTGTTTCCACGATACGCAAGATCTGGTGTCCTATCATCTTCTTGTCTGTCCACTTCTGGCCTGTACATAATGCCGTTCAGCAGTAGGTACATAGGTAGATTTGCTTTGGGCCACTCGACGCAACACCCACATCATCATTTTGCGCGTTCTACATGGCCCATATTCGCAACCTTGCTCTTCTACGTGGTTATGACCGTAGTTATGACCGTAGTTATGACCGTAGTTATGACCGTAGTTATGACCATAGTTATGACACGTATAGGTACCACAGGCTACATTTTCACTAGTGCTCATCACATTATACGGCCATCTCCTGCTCCTAGTTGGCGAGCGGTGGTCATGATGGCCACCGCTGCGGACATCCAACAAAACTCGTTAATCCTTCTCCATCATCTCAAATATCTTTGTCTATAGGTTTTTTTTTTAACAGTCTCTGTCTTCATATCACTAGCGAAAAGTGTCCGCATTCAAGATCACCATCATATCGAACACGCCAGATTCTCATGTCAAAAGACTTTCCTTGCATTGACTTGATTCAAAAAGGTGTGCTTTTCCATGCGTTCACCAGAGAAAGGAAACTCAGTCAACTCAGTAACCCACCCAAGCCTAGCTTGTGCTTTTCCGCTTCTAAACCAGTACACGCCCAGTGCATGGAAAAACTAAAACTTGTTGGCGAGACGTCTCTCTTCCTTGAGCTTCATCATGTGGTCGAGCGCCTCAGTAAGAGGGATGAGCTCGCCCTTGTTCTGGGTGCTCTGGTCATCGCGGTTGCGGATATTGACCGTGCGTGACTTTGCCTCCTCGGCGCCGACGACTGTAGTAAGAGTGAATATCGTTAGCACATGGAGCATCAAACATGAAACTAGATACGCAACAAAATTTCGTTCCTTCTTGCTCAACGGAATAGGGAATAGCAGTGGAAAGACAAGCGAGCAGAGAAGCTGAAGGCTAAGGAAGTAAAAAAAAAGAAAGGGAAGCCGTTATCACACCATGCCATGTATAGTCATGGGCTTCACATCGAGTTCAAAGCGCGAGAACTCGAGTAAAACGGCTCCACGCTGGTAAGAACGTACCGAAAATGAAATTATACTGGTCTAGTTGACCAGTTCGAATCTTCTTTTGGAACGTGTTGCCGCTAAGATCAACGTCGGCGAACAGGCCCTTTTCGTAGCACATGTTTTGGACTTCTTTGGCATAGTCGTTCACCGCAGGCATGACAGGCACAACCAGCACCTGTCGCGGGCTGAGCCAGAACGGCCACTTGCCGGCAAAGTGCTCTGTGAGGATACCAATCATGCGCTCAAAGCTGCCCAGGACGGCACGATGGATCATGACGGGTCTGGCGTAGCCGACGGGCAGATCCTCTTCCACACCAGCGCCCTCGGCAGGCGATTCGTCCTTGCCCTGGACATATCGGAGCTTGAAGCGCTTGGGCAAGTTGAAATCCAGCTGAATGGTGCCGCACTGGAAGTCTCGTCGTAGAGCATCGTACACGGTGATGTCAATCTTGGGGCCGTAGAAGGCGCCGTCGCCAGGGTTCTCCTCCCACTGAGAGCCGATCTTCTGCGTGAAGGAGTCAAGAGCATCCTTGAGCTTGGACTCGGCCATGTCCCACACCGCGATATCTCCAATGAACTTTTCGGGACGCGTAGACAGCTTCAGCTTGAACTCGAAGCCAAAGAGACCATAGATGCTGTACAGGAAGTCAAATGCTCCTTCGATTTCTTGTTGAATCTACATGTGCCGCAAAGTCAGCATAGAGTCATCCTTGTTGCTTGGAACGACCAAAAATGAAGATAAGTGGCTCGAGCAAGTTAGGTCACGTTCGGTAAGTGAGAGTCTTGACAAACCTGAGCAATTGTGCAGAAAATGTGAGCGTCATCCTGCTGGAATCGGCGCACACGCGTGAGACCAGAAAGAGCCCCAGAAAACTCGTTGCGATGAAGAACACCGAAATCTGCCATGCGCCAAGGCAGATCTTTGTAGGTAACGTCAGAGTGATTGAAGATCTTGCAATGGCCAGGGCAGTTCATGGGCTTCAGTCCGAATCTCTCCTTCTCGACATCAAAAGTGAACATGTTCTCTTCGTAATGGTTCCAATGACCCGAAGTTTTCCACAGGTCAGACTTGTACATGTTGGGAGTCATGACCTCCTGGAAGCCTCGTTTTCTGTACTCCCCCTTGATCAGTGTCATCAGTGAGTCATAGATGCGAGTACCGTGAGGCAGCCAGAAGGTGGAGCCAGGAGACATCTCGTCCCAGAAGAAGAGCTTTTGGTCCTGGCCGATCTTGCGATGGTTTCGCTTGGCAGCCTCCTCCAAAAACTTCTTGTACTCGGCGAGAGCTGTCTTGTCGGGGAAGGAGATGCCGGCAATTCGCTGAACAGACTCGTTTTTGCTGTCGCCGAGCCAGTACGCAGCGGAATTCTGAATCGCGTTAGTACGTTAGGTCTACTGTAGAGCATATAAAATGTTCGAGTACATCTCTGTTTGGACGAGTTGGGGAAGGGAATATTGGCGAAAGCTTACTCTAAGGACAGAGAATGCCTTGATATTTCCGGTATTGGGCACGTGAGGTCCACGGCACAAATCGATGAGGGGACCACATCGATAGACGGTAGACTTGGTGCCCTCGGGCACGCGCTGGTTAATGAAATACTCCTTGTACTTGCTGTACTTGAACATCTCGAGCAATTCGTCCTTGGTCATCTCGAGACGAACAAACGGCTGCTTCTCCTTAATGATGGAGTTGGCGATGGTCTCGAGGGCCTTCTTGTCCTCCTCAGCAACGGCTTGACTATAGAAACGGAGTTAGTTTCAGGGAAAAGAACAGTCCGCAACCTATTCGGCCAATTTGACCTGCACCTGGCGACCAAAAAAAGGGGTTGGAGTACGTACCCGTCCATGTTCGCCATGTCGTAGTAAAAGCCCGGGGGATCCTTGGTAGGAGGACCGTTGCAAAGAAAGCAGCCGTATCGTCTTTCGCAGGCCTCGCCCAAGATATGAGCAGATGAATGCCAAAAGACAGCCTTGCCCTCCTCGCTATCAAAGCTAATCAACTCGAGCTTGCAGCTCTTCTCAAGCGGCCTCGTGAGATCCCAAAGCTCCCCATCAACCTTGGTGATGACTGTGCGTTCGACAAGCGATTTGGAAATACCTTTGGCGATCATAAGCGGCGTCGTCTCCCACGAGGTACCCTTTTCTTCTTTTCCATCTGACAGAGTAATCGTGATTTCCTCGCGAGGCTTGGCTGTCAATCATGATGGATCACGTCAGTCGTCTCGTACAGGTTAATGGGTCTTCTTTCTCTCGTCGCGACGTGTATTTTCCCCTCCGTCCTTGGTCGAGGATGAAGCTGGACGGCGATTGACTGCTCGCAATGCCTGATTCGTAGTACGCACCAGCAATTTCCGCATCCTGTCTAGCTTTGATCTGGTCGAAAATATCTAATCGGTGCTGAATGAATTGTGGGAGTTCAGGAAGCTATATCAATAATCGTCAGTTAGGATTCTTTCCTGCTCTCGGTGCCAATTTGCGCTTGATCTTCTTCTCCGAGCTCCGCGCCCGCGAGAGGATGCCTTGCTTTCTTCATTCCTCTTACCTCCAGACCAGAATTCTTGCCACCCTTGGCCGTCTTTTCCTTGGGCTGCTTGGCCGGACGCGAGGGCAGGACCTGCTGTGGAGGAGCGCCCTCGGCCGCCTTCGGAGCGTCAATTTGTTCAGACGACATGATTCGAAGTAGCGGTGGCACTTCCGCCGACGTGCACGAGTTGGCTGGGATGATGCGGGATCGGAAAGGAGGCCAAGTAGAGGCACGCACAACGAGTGATGGTGGCGTCTTGGAAGAATTCAAATTCGGGCTTTGAGCGCAAAGGGAGGATTCAACAATCGCATCGAGGGGCAGGCCGCAGAATACCTTAGGTATGTACCTAGGTACCTCTGCCGAAGAAGGGACCAAGGGTACAGAGGCGGGGTCGTGAGTCGTGACTCAAAACATTTTGCGGCGACTGCAGCTACTGCCAGTCTGCAACCGACAACTTACCTTGAGTCACCGCTGCCGATAACGCGGCGAAAGGTCTGACCTTCACGATGCGAGGTTGAGCGTTTCGATTGATGCCGGGCAATATTGATGGCCAATTGGATAGCGCGCTGCAAAGTTTCATTTCACACATCAAATTCGAAGATCCGGCCAACAACAACCAACTCCTGACACCAAGGCGTCCATTCAGTTGGCCAAACGGTTCATCATCAAAGCTGAAATGATGGAGAAGAGACGCAAAACGAAACCTGACATTTATGTCCGATTCCGCCGCGATCGACTTTCCACCCAAGCCAGACAATGAGAGGCCTGTCGGAGGCGCAAAAGCGGCACGGAGCCATGTCCACCACGTGTGTGACTCAACTGCGATATGAGTCTCTGCTTCATGAGTAGCTGCTGGCCGGCCATTCGCCTCTATGGCACTCTTGAATAAAGCTTCGTGCTTCCAGTACTCAAGCGCTTTTGCCTTCCAAGTCTCCCACTCGTCTTTTACTCATGTTCCATCTGTCTTGATGTCATGCCCGTCAAAAGCTCGCTTGAGGTCCACGAAGAGACTGGCGAATGTCTTCTTATCCAACTGTGCTACCCCGACGTACAGCGCCCATGCAGCACGGCCTCTCTCGCGAAACACACGGGCCAAAAGAGCTCCTCTTCTTTCAGCTCGTTGGAGTCATCGTGGAGGGCACCGACCGATTGGCCACGTCATGCGCGGCGAAGAGAAGACTTCTTCCTTCGAGGCGGTTCTGCAACGTTCCCAGTCGATATATATAGAGCGCCCGTTCTCCGCACGTACAATCCGCTACAAACACCAACTATCCTCATTGAACTCGTGCACAATGACCGCCTATTTGCGTAAGCCATTTGCCTCCTGCAATACTGAAACGTTGTTAGCCAGAGGAGGTGGAGGCTATGTCTACACAATCAGCAAACATGTGGTGTTCAAATGCCCCATGGATCTCCACAATCCAGCGCCATGTCAAGCAAAAGAAATGGAAGAAAGCGCCGCGAAAATTGCGAATGAAAAGTCAACGCATGAGCTGCTGATGAAGCACCCCCATCCCAACATCGTCCGATGCATCCTTTGCGTCCCCGAAGGCTTCTTCATGGAACGGATGGAAGCGACCTTACAAACCCGTCTCGACCAACACTACGCACCGAGCAATCGCACCAAGGCACGCTGGATTACGCAAATCGCAAGCGCCTTGTCATGGATCGACGGGCTCGGCTTTGTTCACGGCGACCTGCGGCCCGCTAATATTCTCCTCACAGCAAACGAGAATATTCGTCTTGCCGACTTCGACACCTCTGTCAAGATAGGCGAAGAGCTTGAAGCTGCGAGTGAACCATTTTGCAAGCTTACTGACGATCCCGAGCTTCCTCGCGCTGGACCGATCAGCGAGCAATTTGCGTTGGGATCATGCATCTACACGATTCGTTTCGGCCACATTCCACTTGACGGGCTAGACTCTCCTGATAGGATCCAAAAACTTATCAACGATGAGTTTCCTTCAACGGAGAACGATGCAGAATTTGGAGTTGTGACTCTAAATTGTTGGCGGGGACAGTATGCCTCTGTCACTGCCGCCTATGACGACATCAAAGCCCGATGTGATGGCATGGGCTATGATACCGAGTCTGTCTCTGACGTCTCTGAAGACTTGACACACGACATGACAAGTCTACTTGCTGAGTGTAAAGCTTTCGTAGCACGGGAGAGAGGAACTGGTGGTTGGTAGCAGCCTTGGTTTCAGGCACCACTCAAGATATTACACCTGTAGCTGTCACCGCGGCATCTGTTCAATAAAGAACAACAACAGTAACACTATCATCATAATCTCGCTTCGGAGATCTCATCTTTGACTCACGGAGGGTGACCCTGGGGCCTGTGCGCTCTTTTTTAACTCTCACTTCTGCCTCACTTGGTGCAATTGTGTGCTACCACGCGTGACCAAATCACCGGGTCGTTCTCTCGTCCAAATGGCTATATAAAGCTATGAAAGCTCCTCCAATTTATGCTCAACAAGTTCTCTCATGAGTCATACCCAATAGTCGACTCCAATTCCACGTTCTATTTTTCACAAAGTCGATATTCAATATTTCACGATGCCCCGAGGGCCGAGGACCAAAACCTCTTGCGATATAAAGGAATGCACCAAGTGCTTGCAGTCCCTACAAGTACTGTCTTGGCCGTCAGCATTCCTCTATGAGTCTACACATCACAAGAGGCGCCGGGGCGTCGTGGAATATTGAACATCGACTTTGTAAAAAAAAATAGAACGTGGAATTGGAGTCGACTATTGGGTATGACTCATGAGAGAACTTGTTGAGCTTAAATTGGGGGAGCTTTCATAGCTTTATGTAGCCATTTGGACGAGATCGGAGAGACCGTCCTATTTCTTCTTCTGCTCCTGGGCAGGCGCGGTAGACATTTTTTCACCAACAGCTTGACGCACATTTTGCCTCTGCTGTAATTTAAAACTTGTTCAGCATAAAGTCTCGTGGGCGACTAAACTGCGATATGAGCCCCTACATGATGAACAACTGCTAGCTGGCCATTTGCCTCTAGAGCAGTCTCAATCAGAGCTTCGTGCTTCCAGTCCTCAAGCGCCTTTGCCTTCCAAGCCTCCCACTCATCTTCCACTCCTTGTCCATCTGTCTTGCAGTCTGGTTCGTCAAAAGCTCGCTTGAGACCCATGAAAAGGCCAGCAAGTGTCGATTTATCCTCGTCTACCACCAATGGGCCAAGCACGAACAACAATCTCTGTACCTTACGCCCATGCAGCACGCAGCTGGCGAGGTCCTCCCGGCCTTTCTCGCGAAACACACGAGCCAAAAGGAGCTCCTCTTCTGTCAGCTCGTTGGAACCATCGTAGAAGGCCTTGACTGGCCACATCATTTGCGGCGAAGAAAAGGCTACTTCCCTCGGGGCAGTTTCGCAGAATTCCCAGTCGATTATGCCGACAATGTCGAAGTCTTCATTCACCAGAATGTGGTCACCCTTGTCATCAGCGTGCTTCAAGAAAAATTGCTCGCCGCCGTTATCATCTGTCGCAGTCTGCTCCGAGACTCTATCAAGAACGTCAAGGCCGAACTTGTAGGCTAGAATAATGTCCAGCGCGCTCTCAGCTCTCCCGACCTCACCAGACATGATCATTTGGATAGATTTTTCTACAGAGACGCGGTATGCTTCCTTCGAGGAGCGGAACGGTCCCAGCGGCGTACCACCATCGCCCGATCCAAACGTCGTAAAATCGGTCGAGGTACCCACCTGTATCTGAGACTCGGCGGCTGCTCCCTTGCTGACGAGCGCCCCGAGCTGATCAAATGGGTGCCTTGCAAGCTCGAGCATGATCTCTGCATACTGCCGCACAATCTTCTCCTTCTGCGAGGCGGTTGCGCTTGGCCAGTGCAGAGATGTGCCGTTCAGCTTCTCCATCAGTATGTAGCCGACGCCTATCGTATTCGTCGGGTCGGACTCGCATGCCCAGTCGAACACACGGGGAGAAGGAACACGCGTGTGATGTTCCAAAAACTGCATCGCCGTGGCTTCGCTCTGCAGAAGGTAGTCACACATCTCAGGTGGTGGTGCTACTGCGCTTGCAACCCGAAAACGTGCAAGCCATACAACACCATCTTCGAATGTAATTTCTGCATGGCAGTTCTGACCACCCATCAAAGCTGAAAGGGTTTCCGGCGAAAAGTCGATCGTACATGGCACGTCGGCGCCACGCACTTCCGATGCACGTTCACACAGCTTGACGCCGTCAATACGCTGGCACAGCTCCTCTAGGCGTTGAGCCCCTGCTGCAGCGAAGCGAGATACAAACTCGGTCCAGTTGGACTATATTATCATTAGAGAGATGTTCCTCGCCAAGGAGGGAATTCATGTACATACCTGCGGATCGGGGCACTCATGCCATGGTTTCTGTAAATGGAGCCGACAAAGATGTCTGTTGCAGAGCACGCAATCTCCGGCTTGTTGAACAGCGGGAAGGCTGCAGCTGTCCCAACTACAGGACCACAGGGAAGGCATATCGATCGATTAACTTGATCGAAATAAGAGGAAAGATGGAGTAGCCTCAAGAGGACTGACACGGAATCTTATGTGACTAGAACGTTCGGGTGCCGAGGGATACTGAAGCTGAGATCCGGATGGAGATGTCGTCCCTTTTAGAGCCCGACATAAACAAATAAGTCCCCCACCTAAAATGCCAAGCTACCTCCTATATTCATCAGTGCGGGCACCTGCGACAAATTACGCAGGAACGTTGCAGTCGTACAGCCCATGACACATCATTGGCCTCCTTGTCACACGTGAGGCACGAGTGACGACGGTAATCGCACTTACCACAACCGAGGCGTTTTAGTGAAGTCGGGGCCTGGGGGTGCTGACACCGACGGTGCCCGTACAGCGTTGCCCGACCAGAGAGTGTCAGACTGTCAGTTCCTTGCCGCGTTTGAGGTCAGCGCTTGGCAGACTGACAATGGCAGTATGGCGTGCCGCGTATACCTGCATCGCGGTTGCCGTCAGGCTGCAGCAGGGACAGTTGGGGTCTAAGGAAGGACCTTAGGACACTTTCGATTCATGCATATCATCGCTGGCCACCTCGAGGGCTTAGAGTTCCTTGTACAGTCATAGTCGATCATCACATTCTGAATTGACATTCCTCAGTTCCTAGTCTCAAACATTTGGACGGACCGCATTGGTTTCTGTGGTGAACGACCGATCACATGTCGAGTTGGACAACAGCTTGATAGGATTTGTGAGCACTGAGAATAGGACACATAATATTAATGACACTCTCCTGAAATCTATCTCACTACCCATTCGTGCTATCAGCAAGGCAAGTTAGTCTGAGGAAATGCAATCAGAGCCCGTTCAGTCCTTCGGCAGCAAGGACAAGGTGACGGTGTTACTGTAATACCTTGTCAAAAAAAAAAAACCAACAACAATAACATTATCATCATAATCTCGCTTCGAAGATCTCACCTTTACCTCACGGAGGGTGACACTGTGTGCACTTTTTCGAACTCTCACTTCTGCCTCACTTGGTGCAATTGTGTGCTACCACGCGTGACCAAATCACCGGGTCGTTCTCTCGTCCAAATGGCTATATAAAGCTATGAAAGCTCCCCCAATTTGTGCCCAACAATTTCTCTCTGTCTCATACCTGATACTCTACTTGAATTCCACATTCTTTTTTTTTTTTGACAAAGTCGATAGTTAACACCTCACCATGTCAACAGTCCCGCGCCGGAAAGCCGTTCGATGTATAGATGGCTGCAACTCTTGGGCTTACAGCCCCTACAAATACTGTCTCCCCCGTAAGCATTTCGTCTCTGGCACCAACTCGACTGGATCCCATCATGCTTCATCCAAGTTGATCTGTATTCTAAGTTCTAACCAATGTAACCGTGATACTACGTGCAGACTACATCGAAAATAATCCAGGCGCGGCCAAGTCAATGGCGGCCAAGTCGAAAGCGTCCAAGCCCACAGCTTCCAAGTCGACTGGGTCGGAGTCCAAGTCGACTGGGTCCAAGTCGACTGAGTCCAAGTCGACTGATTCCAAGTCGACTGGGTCCAAGTCGACAGAGTCCAAATAGACAGTGTTGCATTTAGCTATGGTTTGAGGGACCAGGGTACAGACTACATGAGTAAGGTCATGGTACATTCACCCTAAGGTGTGGGGGACAAAGTGTCGAGCAAGCGCCAAACATGAGAAATTGAGAATTATCTAAGGTCCTAAATCCTAAAGGAAACCTAGAACTATGCAGATTCTGGTGGAATGGGCTCCTCCTGTAACTAGAAAGGCTCTTCCATTCCCGCCTGTAGATGGCTAAGGGCTTGGTTCTTCACAAAAATTACAATACAATCACAGTTTTGTGTCAAAGACAGATACTTCCCAGCAGCACAAGTAGTCCTGGAAGTCCGAGCATGATGAGAAGACCCTGGTTCCAGGTTACATACTGTGGTGAATAATATGATGATAATATCCGAATATCGTCCCGTGTCTGCCAGCGCCTTCTGAGGTAACCGTCCCGGAGTTTGGGCCCTGAGGGAGCCTTTTTCGCCGTTCGGCATGAGGGTAATATTTATGAGTGAAGGAACCAGTTTGGGGGAAATTATGCTATCTTTGCTGGGTAGGTTACAAGCGCGGAGTCGTTGTTGGTCCCAGCACATATCCCATTCAGACCAGGACCCATCCGGCCCAGACAACATCTAATGAAGATTGTTTGGTGTACCTATTTCGTTTACTCCGTCCTCACTGCTCACTTCTCGGTGACTGGCTATTACGACCGCTCAATGATATGATGCTACCTGTCGAGGCTTCAGGCCCACTGGCCCAGTCTGAGCCAAGAGGGTCCTTCACCGTCCTTGAATCTTCCGGCTTTGAAGTCCTGTCCGACGTTGGAACTTGGAATTCATGAATCATGATGCGGCATTGATGCCTATAGCTTGGGAGGAAAGAATAGTATAAAATAACAGGAAAATCTTCGCTTGGGATGTTGTGCAATTATTGTGGCCCATGTATGATCATTGATGTATCATGATTCATGTGGCCCACGCGGATGATCATGCGAGCTCATCAGCGTACGCACCGGCGGCGTGCGGCACGTACACTTTTAAGTTGAAGTTTTACTTATACCTATCGAGGCGGTTTTAGATGCTAAAGATGCGCGACTGAGTACAATGTATAGACTCCAGAGTCTCGATGAGCCAGTTACAACGTAGATGGATCATGGATAAAGGTATGTTGACGCGATAGGATGGAGAATAGAACAGACTGTCACGGATTTTGGAGCCCCAGGCTCCCGCTGTACATTAATAAACTCGGGCGTCAAGGCAATCGACAATCCAGCCCCTTTGGAGAAAGTGAACCATGCAAAAATACGAGGGATTCATACCTGTTTGGCGGTATCAGATCAACTGCCAAAGACTGTGTTACAGTGTTCTTGCTATATGCTACAGCAGTTTTGGACTTCTGAAGCCTTTTGACAACTGACAAAGGCCAGTATCTAGGCCCCTAGGGCTTGCCGCTTGGAACTGATGAATGTCAATTCAGAACGCAAGAATCGACCATGGCTCGTCAATGAACTCTACAAGCCTGTGATCTGTCCTTGGGGAAGGTCAGTATCACATGCTAGGAAGTTCTTCTCCCCGTTCTGCAGTTAGACATCAGTGATCACTGACACGCACAAAGTTACAAATTATAAATGCAACACATTATGCGACAGCTAGCAATTACATATGTCACGGTCTGTACAGGGCAATCTGAGGGCATCTGTGCAGGAGTGACAATGCACTATATAGCCATGATCAGGTTGCAGCCATGCAACTTGGTCACTCGAGGAGTCGAGCTTTTGGGCGGAACAGCCTCAGACAGGTGGTTATGCGTTCCTCACAATATCGATTTTACAACTATGTACATGCGGTCGTACGCATGACCCTCGCGCCTTGTCACGTTCGAAATAGCTACGAATTCGCGTTTCTCGGTAGGTAGTGAAGATCCGATAATAAGTAGAGGCATTCATGCAGTGAGCAAACAGTGTTTTTGTCATTTGAAGGTGGCCAGCTTAGAGATGGGGCGTTGAGGAATACGAGGGGGTGAAGTGCGCGACAGGGTCTTTAGCAGAACAGTTCTATCATCGCCCATTGCGCCTTGATACGCCAATTATCCTCCTCTCTGAGGGTCCGGGATGACTCCCTCAGGCTCTCAGACAATAGTCACAGCCTGTGATACAGTTTACTGCGCTGAGGGAACACTCGACGTGAATCTAGCCACTTGTGACGCGGACGCCTCGCGCGACCGTTCGAAGCTCGTAGGGCCTCTCCTTCTCTCTGCTTGACAAGCCTGGCACTCGGACGAAGGGGCCTTGCTGCTATACGCGACGTCTGCCACGAGGACCGAGGCAAACAGGACCGGCGATGACTGACTCATAACTCGAGAGGTCGACGCCGGCAAAACTACTGTCGAGGGCTATCCAAGATAGGAGGAAGAGGCTCACAAACCTGAGTCGGCTCCCGATCAGCGGGCCGCGGCAGTGCTGATGATGATGTCCGACTCAACTGCCTGTCACTGGCAGGTGGTGTCTGCTTCTTCTTCTGGGACACTCGTGGCCGGCCGCAAAGGCTATGCCGTCCTCAGGGTCCCCAATAATAGGAAGCAAGTCTTGAAAATCCTGGAATTCGTCAATAGTACCTACCTAATGTAGGGCAAAATCGCCGCGTGTTTCCTCTCTTGCTAGGGGCCTTCCCAAGTCCCAACACCCAGCGGTGATGACACTACCTGCTCATCTGTAGCTGGTCATCTCGTGCAATGACGCCGGCGATGTGATGACGGGATGAGGGACCGTACTGCTGCGGTCAAGGCTTGTCACTGGTCAGCCGTCGCGATAGCGTCGCATGGGGCGTGATCGTTGTCACATGTGGGTGGCCGACGGCCGTAGTCGTCGTTGACTTTTTAAGTTTTATGATGGGTGCAATCATCAACGTGCATTAGGTACCTAGGAGGTACCTCGGTAGGTACCTTTGAGGGTCCGGTTACCTGGTAGTGCCTAGGTACCTACCTAGGTACAGCGGAGGGTATCGGTAGTCCGACCTGGTCGTTGTGCCTCCCGACCATGACCAGTACCACGACGACCAGCGAAAAAAAAAAAATTGGACCCACTTTGAC
>SRQL01000143.1:0-52973 GCA_018360575.1 Claviceps sp. LM454 group G7
TTCTGAAGTCATCATGTCACTCCAAGTCGCGATCAACGAGCAAGGGGGGTGTGGGGCACGTGACATGAAGTGAGCCTCCGGACCGCTAATGGGATTCGCTCTGGTTTGATCCTGCCAGTCAGCCTCCGTGCACTCCCGGGCGCTCCAGGCGCTGTTCCAAGCCCCAACATAACGCCACCGGCACCACCGACACCAGTTGGCAGTGAGTCGTGACCACCCGCACCCGCAGAGGGTTTGCTCTTGTGTACATAGCTGTCCGTACCCGTCACTGGCCAGTGGCCACCGGTCGCGCCTTCCCCTTTATCAATCCCTATTACTGTACCCACCCCCCCCTCCCTTCTTCAATCTGGCTCAGGAGTCAGGGTCCTTCTTCTGCTTCCTCGACTTCGTCTTACCGCCACTCTTTTAATTACTGGGCCTCTGACGTGCCGTCCATCTGTCTTGTCTCATCTGCTGCATCTGCTGCATCTGCATCCCCATCTTTTGTCGTCTGCAGTTTGCTTTCCTCCTCCGTCTCTTCTTCTGCTGCCCCTTTCCCTGTGCTGCTTTTCCTGCTCATCCGCGTCCGCGTCCTCGTCTTCGTTTTATCCCATCTCGCCATCGTCGCCAATTCACCACGTTTTTCGCGCACACCTCAGGATACTGCACATTCTCGACGCTCGATCGATCCTTCGTGTACATAGACGCCCTCGCCCACGCCCTCGCCCTCACCTCGCCTTCACCTCACTTTCGCCTCGCCTCGGCATCATTACCGCCGTCACCTTCGCCTATTCACCACCTTCGCAACACCGTCATCGCCATCCGCAGCCACGTCACGTGCGGTCTTCCTGTGCCAGTCGCCAGCATATTTCATATACCTTCTTTCGCCTCCTTCCCAGCCATTCGCGTACAACGCATTAGCCATGACTCCATGATATACAGCTCGACCAGCATCTCGTTGTGACGGAAACACAAGCTGGCACTCGAGACGTGGCGATCCTCGATTCGTTTACACTTTTCCAGAAAAGGCGACGCATCACCATCGCCGTTCCGAAACATGAAGACGCAATCGCGGCGCTCGCCCGCGGCTATCACTCCGTATCATGCTCACAACTATAGCGCTCGCTCGCACAAGCCGACTAAAGCTACAACATCACCTGCCACATCACCCCGAGCACCATATTCCGTGGGCCAAAATTACCCACCGATGCTCTCACCGAAACGAGACGTAGAAACCCGACGGGCGCCTAGTCCCAATTATTTCGGTCTCGTTGTTGAGTCTGGAAACGACCCTAGGGACTCCTCAGGGCTCGCACACCATAATTGGAGTCCAAGCTCATCTGTCAAGTCGTTCGACGCTGCGCTCCCAAGGCAGGTGGGCCTGGAATCAAACTCCGAGTTCGAAGCTTTCAGGAAGGCGGCCGACCTCAACAGAGGAAAATCTTTTAGTCTGGCGAATGCACAACCTATGCCGCTGACTCCATATCCCGCTTTGGCGCGCCCCCCTCCGCCCAGATGGCAAGCCATCACCGGTGACACGACAGGCTCCGATGCCTCCCCGCCCAAATCCATCCATTCTTCCAGACCTCGCCCTATGGCAAAGGGCGAGGCTCCAAGCGATAGCGGCAGTGCCCATGATTCGGCACCTTTCCCCTCAGATTTGAAGCGCAATCCTGAATCCACAACATGGTCGCCTTCTCAGCTTACCGGTGGTACGCGACGCTTCAAATCTCCAGGCTTGATTGAAATACCGACGCAGACGCAGCTAGTTCTCCCAAATCACAAAGTCACTGCTGCTCGATTATCTCCAGATCAGAAAGCGACTGACTCTCGCTTGTCTTTGAATCTACCGAGATTTGGCCCCCCGTCGCCGCAGATGCGTGATTCAAATCGCGCTTCAACATTGCCTTCAAAGCTGGAGCAGGCTCCCGCCAGCATGATGTCAGGAGAGGAACTAAAGATTTTGATGGAAACTGTCGGACTGAGCAAGCTTCTACTACTTGATATTCGCTCTTCGCAGAGCTTTGCGCAGTCTCGCATTCAAGGAGCGTTAAACATTTGCATCCCCACCACTTTGCTGAAGCGGGCGACATTCAACATTGCCAAACTTCAGCAAACGTTCAGGGGCAACATGGATTCAGCTCAGTTCGCCAAGTGGCGACAGATGGAGTGGATCATTGTTTACGACGCGCACGCATCGGACATGCGTGACGCCGTGACCGCTCAGAACATGATTAAGAAGTTCACCAACGAAGGCTACAGTGGCAACACAGCCATTCTGCGTGGCGGATTCTCCATGTTCCAGAACTCATTCTCTTCCCTCGTTGACCACCGTTCGACTGCGTGTTCTTCCATGCAACAATGTGCGACTGCTCAAGATGGAGGCAATCTCGCGCCTGTGATTGGCGGCGTCAGCCTGCCTACCCTTCAGAATGACCATAATCCTTTCTTTTCGAATATCAGACAGAATATGGATCTTGCTGATGGTGTGGGCCAATACGACATTGCCCGACCGCGAGGTCTTGAATCGCCTTTGCTCCCTTCTTGGATTAGAGATGCTTCCAAAGAAGCTGATCACGGCAAGAAAGTCTCGAACAGGTTCCTCGATATTGAGCTGGCGGAACAGTCACGCATGCGGGACGCGTATGCGGCATTCAACCCTGGCCGAAAGTCGAAGGGCAAATTCCAATTGTCCGGCGTAGAGAAGGGCACCAAAAACCGGTACAAGGATATCTTGCCCTTTGAGCACGCCCGAGTTCGACTACAGGTGCCGCATGACGGATCGTGCGACTACGTGAACGCGAGTCATTTGTCGGCGTCGAGGAGCAACAAACGATATATTGCGTCCCAAGGCCCATTGCCTGCCACATTTGAGGTAAGATTCAACTCCGTTAAAAGGAAGCTGAATATCCTTCAGTACTCTCCCAGCATCCCCCGCACCCCCCGCATGTCGACTGACAGTTGTTGTTTCGTCAGGACTTTTGGTCGGTCATCTGGGAGCAAGATGTGCGCGTCATTGTCATGTTGACGGCAGAGAGTGAAGGCGGCCAGCTCAAATGCCATCCGTACTGGAAAGGCCGAGACTTTGGGCTCATCAAGCTCAAGGCTCTCTCGGAGAAGAAGGCATCGCTGGACATTGACAGACATCGTTCAGATGCGGGCTCCGCGCCGGGGACAGCCCAATCTTACGAATTCGCTCGCAGAAGGGCGAATACGACCACGAGTTTCCAGCCACCATTGCAGTCTTCGCCCGAAGCCCAAACATCCGACGCGCCTTATGTGACGATTCGAAAGTTTGCTCTTTCCCACGCAGCCCATCCGTTTGCACCGATTCGGGAAATCACGCATCTTCACTTTTCTGCTTGGCCGGACTTTGGAACTCCCGCTCAGCCCTCTCATTTGTTGGCGTTGGTTGAGTTGGCCAACGTGATGCAGCGAGCCGCTATGCCTGTTGAGACGTCTGCCATTGTCGGCTCGAAGTTGCCGACGATTGACCCAGTTCCGGTCACCTGGTACAATGAGCCAGAACAAGATGCGCAGGCACGACCAATGCTAGTACATTGCTCTGCCGGGTGTGGCCGAACGGGAGCATTCTGCACTGTAGACAGTGTCATCGATATGCTCAAGCGTCAACGACTGGCCAACATGGCCGCGCATCGCTCACAGGCCCAAGACGGGGATACGCCCATGGGTAACACGGACTATTCGGAGTCGTCCATGTCGAGGCGAGAAAGCGTTTCGAACAGCTCTTTCGGCCCAGGAGGCACTGGTCGCGATTCCCAGTCGTGGCCGCTGTCCAAGCTTGACACCAGCTGGCTTCAAGATGATGGAGTAGACTTGATCCAGAAGACCGTTCAGGACTTCAGGGAACAACGACTGAGCATGGTTCAGACGCTGCGGCAGTATGTGCTCTGCTACGAGACCATCCTGGAATGGCTCAACAGGATGCAGGATGCGTCCCTCAGTGGCGTATCAGGATCGAGGCGAGGGCGGAGCGGTAGCCTGCAACAAGGGCGCTCTGGGACTGAATTTGTGACCCGACAGTGACATGAAGAACAGCAAATCGAATCCCAGAGCACCGGAAGGCGACGTTTGGAGAAATACGGTCGAACAGAGAAGATGTAGATTGCAGCGGCGACAAGCAGTTGAAGATGAAGGCGGGAAGTGATGCCAAGTCTTTCACAGAGTATCACCCACTATGCGTGTTTTGGAAGACTGGAGGCATTTTGCAACGACGCGAAACAAAAACTGAATTATAGACAAAAGGGGACCCTTTCCGACTGACGGCGCATCAAGATTGGGCATCGGCATCCATGGAACGGCGTTCAAGGGCGTTCAGGTTGTAATTTTTAATTTTCTCAGGCCCGAGCGGAGGCCTCTAGGCCCTTTGGATCTCGCTTTGCATGAGACGACAAGGGGTGGTGAATGGAGCTTGAAAGAATGAGGTGCTTGATCGTGTCTGCTGAACTCATAGCGTTGTGCTTCGCGTTGCTGTCATGCGTGCCGATATTAAAATCCTAACTGAGTGCACGCTCGTTACATATATGTAGTAGTTTTAGCACAGTATCAATCCAGCTTTTCCGGATAGGCACACTTCTTTCAGCCCAACGCCACCCGTTTTTGTGCTCGGGTGTCAATTCGAGCTGCTATGTATTCGACTGCTGCTGTGCAAAGCACATGCTACTCTAACCGTGATCAGCCATCAATGATCATGTACCCTGGCCGTGAAACTCGCATCTCAGGAAAGTTGAAACCCCCACTTCATGCATGCGGTCACCCATCGCAGCTTTCCCCCCACTTTGTACTCCGGTAGTACCAGTGAGTCGTGACGGGTCGTGACGGTACCACCAGTGCAAAGAACAAGTGCAAAAAAAAAGGCCCCAATCCTCTGTTTCCCGTCGGTCTTTTGCTTGGCACAACGATCTGTCAAATTTACGATTTCGACAACCCACGCATCGATTTTGCATGACCGCCTCTCGTAACCTATAGGCTACAGGTGATTGCCAGCTTGGTGGACTGTCTAATGCGCGGCAGACATCTTTACTTTTTTTGCATTCCGTCCTTCATTCCCCATTCCGAGCACGAATCCGGGCCGTGCTCGTACTGACTAACGGAGCGGATGGGCTTTGTCTTTGTCTTTGCGTTGGGCTGATAGGTATTAGCATTACGCACGCGAACTCTTTTCCTGGAGCGAAGGACGTCTTGAAGAGGTCCGTTTGAATAATAATCCAGTTTCACATTTGCACGGTGCCGAGGCAGAAAATTCATGGTCAGGTGGGTGCTTGGGTAGCGGCGGGGGGCTTGGATGGGCGAAGAAGGCCCAAGAAAGGGGGGATAGCGCCTAGCTCCAACGAGTCAACGACCTTTCCGGAACCGAAATACGAAACAGGGCGTCGAAACGGTTCCCGGGATACGGAGTACGGAATACTTTTGTTGTCGGAAGCGTCGTCATAAGGAAGTGTCGTGCCGCCATTCATTCACCTGACTGATTATCTCTCCGCGTCTTGGATTGCTCACGCACCCCACGAAACGAACAGTCGGCTGACTTGTCAGTTTGCGTGTGCCACAAGTCGCAACAGGTTGCGCCATTGCACCCAACTTCAAGTGTCGATCCAGAACCTCGGTTGAGCTGCTGCGAATGCCCGCCCACTCGGACCATCGATCTTCTATTTCTCGCATACGCCATACGCAGACCACCACTCCGCCGTTGTAACAACCGGGTACACCGAAATAACCGAAACCATTATGCCTCAGCCGCCAGCTCACTTCCATGACCCGTCACGTAACCTCGACGCTTCCGACGGGTCAGCGCATGACGACGCTGCGGCCATGAATCTAGACCTCGCCATGCCGCCGTCTGAGGATGACGTGCTGGAGCAAGACAGCAGAATATACACGCCGCCTCCACGAGTCGCTGCTCGCTTCTATCGACCCTCCCAGGCTCGCCGCCGGGACTCGGCCGCTTCGTCACGACGAAACTCGATATCCTCGGTGCACTCGCGCTGCTCCTCGATCCAACAACACCCGTCTGCTCATCCGGGGGACCCCGAACAGAGCAAACATGTCGCGCAACACCTCCGGAGGGCATCGTTCCTCGAGGATCGACGAGCTCGACTTGCGGACCGAGCCGCTCATGCGGAAAAAGTCCGTCTTCGTGCCGCGCTGGCCAAGGCTGCTCCCCGCGGGCCGACAGCGTCGGAAGAGCGCGCTCTGGCTGCCCAACAGGCTCGTGAGCGCAACCTGGCTGAGATTGTTGCGACTTGCGCAGAGGAAGTCCGGAAAGCGAAGCAGGTCGCCGAGCTAACCAAGGAGAGGAGAGAACAGGCAATGGCCAAGATGCGCGCGCAAATCGAAGAGCGCATGGCGGATGCAGAGAAGAGGAGGAGGGAAGAGTTGCGGGCGAGGTCTGTTACAAGACGGGCTCGTGGACAGAGTTTGGTCATGCGAAGGGTGAATGACACCAATGACACAAACGACATGAATGACGGGTCGTTGCACGCGAAACAGGACGATGCCAAATGTAGCATGTCCGAGGACGCCGCCGTGGCTTGTATTCAGGGCTGGTGGCGTGGGTGTTCAAGGAGGAGAATAATCTACGAGTTTAACAGTCTAGGGCTATCTGTCGATGGCATTCGCGACACGTCCTTTGATACAGTCGTGGAGCTGTTGGCGCAGGAGAAAGTCCTTCTCATCATGGCCCGGCTGCTCCGCATCTGTGGGCTACAAGAAGGACAGCCTGGCTCTGTGGACGAGATGGCTGCTGTGCGCACCTTTTTGAGTGCGTTTCTCATTCTCGGCCACCCTAACCAGGTCTTGAGCAACAAGAACGAGGGCGAAACGACGGACCCAGAGCTGGCTGGTACGCTGAGCACGCACCGATTACCGAGCACTGACCTTGATAATCCTCAGCTGCAGGACCTGGTTGGGAAGGCCAAGGACTTGCTCGTCCACTTTGAGAATATCCTGGCGCGGCTTACCGCTTTCAACCGATACACGATGCCGCCGGCTCTCAAGAATGCGCTCCCGGAGGCTTATGCCGTTTTCTACAATGCGTTTATCGCGTGGAAGTCTCGAGACTCGAATGCTCTTATTGAGGTGATGCTGATGCAGTTTGTCGAGCTGGATGCCATCTTTCAGACCGTCAAGGACACAACGGATGATGCTGCGGCCGCGCTGTATCGTCAGAGTATCCAGGATAGTCAGCTCATGCTGGTTGTGCGGATCAAGAAGCTGGCAGGCGCCGAAAAGGGCAAGAGGCTCATCTTCAAGGCCGTGAGCGAAGCGAGGAAGTCTCGCGCCAAGCCGAAGAAGCAGACTGGCGACACAAAGCCTCGCGTGGCAGAAAGCTCTGCCTGCGGGGACGGCGACGGCGATGAAGCAGCTGCTACAGCTACAAGTCTCGTCTCTGCCGACTCGCAACCTCTGCTGACACCTCCAGCAACTCCCATGGGGAAAGGCGAGGGCAAGAAACCACTTGTCATCAAGACAGGCCTCAACGGACTACTCCCTGACAACCGCGTCGTTGTGCACGAGCTGGCCATCAACAAGGAATACCAAATCCCATCCCACGAATACGTCGAGCAGCAAGCGATTCTATCCCGCCCGCTCTACGTGCAAATGAGGGCCGCCGTCACCGAAAACGACACAGAAGCCCAGTTCAGATACTTCATCCTCATGGCCGGCAGCATCCGCGACAAACTCCAGCGGCTCCTCAAACCAGGCAACTCCATGTATAACCTCATCGGCGAGATCCTCGACCCAGAAATGGCCCAAAAACAATTTATCCTCGGCAACTTCTCCTACGAAAAATTCTTCGCAGCCATGTCCTCCCTGCTCCCCAAGCTCTGCGCCCCCTTCCGCGACGACCAAGTCCGGTGCCTCATCCAAGAGAAACTCTCCGAGGGCCACCTCATCGACCGCGTCGAAGCCCTCAACAGCTTCATCGACACCATGCTCTGCGACTACATCAACTACCTCCTCCGCATCGCTGCCCCCCAACTCATCGAATCCGCCTCCCAGTACGAAGCAAAGCGTTTCAACGCAGACATCATCCAGGGAACATGTACCCTCTCCATCGCCGAAACAGCCTGGCGAACCGCCTCCACAAAAGTTCTCTCAGAAGCACAACGCCGCGACCCAGACGGAATCCACCATCCCAAAGCAACAGCCCTGCAACCCACCGCTGCGAGAATCTACGCCCAGATGCTCGTCGATGTATCCACACAGCCTGCACCCATCACACCAGACCGTGTCCCCGAAATGCTGCACCTGGACATTCACCGCATGAACACGGTATCTTTGACCGTCCAGCGCATCATCACAACGGGTGCTGTCCTCCTACAGTGCAAGAACCTCCTCAAGCGAGACGTGCGCTCGCCCTGGAAAACAGAAGCCCATCGCATCATGGCCGTCCTGGAGGCGAATTATTTGAATCCCTCCCTGGAGGGTACTCTGCAGGGCACGATGGCGGCGTTGGAGGCGGGACGGTGTATGCCTGCTGTGACGAAGACGCATCTTAGGGCGCTGGTGGGGAAGGTCCTGAGGGCGAGTCAGGAGATGTCTTTCCAGCAGCAGCAGCAGCAGCAGCAGCAGCAGCAGCAGCAGCAGAATGGTGGTATTGGTGGTGTTGGTGGTGGTGTTGCGGTCGCAGCGGCGGAACCACGGGAACCGGTGTTGAGGTTATTGCTGACGCGGTTGAGGGGGAATATCCTTGCGAGGCTGGCGCCTGGGTCGGCGAGTGAGAAGGTCAGGGCGGCGAATTTGGCGGGGGAGAAGCTGGCGAGTTTGGGATTGAGTGAGTTTATTGAGAAGGTGAGGGAGATGGCGGAGGTGTTGGAGAGGGTTGGGGGGGTGGATAGGGGGGCGCATGGGGAGTGGTGGGATGTGGTGAGTGGGAGGGTGCGGGAGGGGTAGGAGTAGGAGGAGGGGGTGAGTGAGCCGAGAGTCGGGAGTCGGGCTCTGGGCTCTAGCCTCTGAGGATGTGAATCGAATGGTCGGTGTTGAGGTTGAGGAGCTATGAGGAACCTGCGTTGGGAAGCTATCTTCTTCATCCGTGGCGGTGGCGGTGGGTGATGAGCGAAGTGTTTGGTGGGCAGAGTTGGCGTCGGATTTTTGACTTCATTTTTTGCGGTAACGGGGCGGGCATATCATGGCGTTGTCTGGAGTTTTCCCGGGTTTATGCTGGCGGCATATCTAATCTTTTTGTGTTTTCTGTTATTTTTTTTTTCCTTTTTGGCTCTTCTTTGTTTACTCGTTTGTTGCGTCTTTTGAGCTTGCCGCTCTTGAGCGTCTTGCCTCCTTCAAGCATATGGAGGAGCACAAACGAGGAGCGCGATGCGCGGACATGCAGGCATGTCTTTACGTATTCCTTCCGGCGTTTGACGAGTTGATCTGTCTTTTTCTGTATTTTTATAAGTGCAGCTTGTAGCTTGTATGTATATATCGTGACATGGCTCTGGAGACTGGAGCATGTCATGGTTCATGGATGTAGTGGGATCGAGATCATCGAGGCAAATAGGTAGGCTCTCAAATTGGAAACATACGAGCGAGTCAGCGACTCGGGGTCTGATGGTAACATGGTTGATTTTGCTACCTATGTGCACGAGATAAGTGGTCGGCGGTTTTAGCGACTTTATTAAACTGTCAGCGACTCCATGATAGCCTAATAAGCTGCAGACCGACCTCACACATGTATGACTTGCTGTTCTTTTCGAGAGCTGCAGAGGCAGGCCAAGTGGCAGCATGGCGTGGCGCATCGAGTACCAACCAGTACCTACATAAGCATCAAGACGGGCCGGGAACAGGGGCTGCATCTTGCAAGAATTTTCGGCCAAGATCCGTGCCGTCCACGGTCCATGTTTCTTTCGACGATCCAGACTGTGCGGTGCGGACAGTGAAGTCCAGCGTAGGTACCTCCTCTAGCTGCTTAACTAGATGGGCGGGTTTGTCAAAGTCATCATGATCTCTCCATCTTCCTTGATGAGGTAGTCAATACGACCAGGGATTGAGCTTTGTATATTTCGTTTATTGCTATGGAATGTGCAAACGCCTTGCATTTGGGGAGAATGTCGTCCCATGACCTGTCACCTACATGATACATACATGCATCACTTACAAGCTATAAGTTACAACTTACAATTACATGTATGCACACCTTTGCAGTTGTAAACTTGTATCATGTACTTGCATGAGTTATTTCCGGCCCGGACCGAGACATTATACAGTACATGCATACAGTGTCTTTCCCAATTCGCACACCAGTCAATGTCAACCCGCGGGCCGCAGCCATGGTAGAGCTCAAATTCACGCGATGCGACAACGAACCTTTTCCTTCATCATCCTTCCTCGCCAGCCAGGCCTCTCCAGGCAACTACGGTGCCGCTGCTGGGCCGCGCAGTCCTTCATCAAACACTCTTCCTGGCTAGGTACATAGCCCGCGTGTTCTTGACGAAACCGCCTCGACGGACGGGACTCGCCGTCTACGGAGTACGACTCGCCTCAGCTTGCAACCTGTCGCATACCTATTCCAACAATGTCGTGCCTCTTGCAGCCATTGGGCGTGTGTGGCCGTGGAGGCCGTCTTCTGTGGAGACGCTCGGCCCAGAGTTACTCGACCTCGACTGGTACAGGCATCAACGTCAAAAGCACAGTCGGCATTGCACAACCCTGGGGACATGGAATCTTGGCGTCCACGATGGTCACGGGGATGGCGTCGCGGAAGGCGTTGCGGAAGGGCACGGGGTACTTGCCGGAATGTAGGCCTCGTTTATCGCCATGTGCGTCTGCAAGGTGCGTTGAACAGAACCCAGCAATTGAACGTGACGGGTGATTTCCAATTTTTCTCTTTTGCCTTATCTGTACGGAGTATGTTACTCCGTACATAACCTTGTCGTCGGATCTTTTCGGATTTTTCTTCCCCTTGGAACTTGGAGCGCCGTGCGGCGTGCCCTGCGGCCCCTTGCCTAACCTGGCTTGGATCATGGATGCTTGACGGCCCCGCTTCTGCATGCCACTATGTACATACATATTCTGCACTGTCATTGGACGGTGCTGGCTTACAGCTGGAGCTCGGCTTCATCTTCTGGGAACCCCCGCTGCCGCTGCAAAGGTCCCTTCGGCCCGCGTCCTTCTCTGCAGCCTGCAGGGCCCGTTGCATTCAAGATTGCTTGAAGCAGCTTGAGTTGCGATTTGCACAGTCGCCTAGTCGGTGCAAGCGCTGTTCCTGACTCTGCTGCTTTCTCTCAGCAATGAGCATGAACGAACGTTCGATACCATATGGACTGTCTGGTTGGCTGGCCGGCTGGCCGGCTGTTAGTCTTGGCTGCCCCGCCTCGCATGATACCTCCTACCTGCCTTGCCTCGTCATCGCACCACTTTATTTTGACCGTTCTTGGGTCCGGACTCCGAATGCCAACGCATATACAAAGCTAACCGGTCCTATCTCTCTTCCTCTTCCCATCTAGTTCCGTTCCCTTTACATCGTATCGCTTCTGCTCTGCCCACGCGAGAGCAAGAAATCCTCACAAGATGGCCGACCGCGAGATTCTGCCCGACAATGTCAAGCCTGTTCACTACAATGTGTCTTTAAGGGACCTCGAGTTCAAGACCTGGACGTACCAGGGCACCGTGACGTACGTTGTGTCCAACGAACCCAACACTGCAGCCATTGAGACCTGCGTTTGCATGATGATGGACCCTATCACCAAGACTACCTCTGTAATATGTGTGGCTGACTGAATACTGCCGCTCACTTCCAGTATCGAGTCCGAAATCGTCAAACCCACCAACCAGATCGTCATCAACACTCTGGAGCTCAAGCTCACCCACGCAAAGGTTTTCGTCGACCAGACAAAGTCCAGCCAGGCCATTGAGTCCACTCAGTTTAGCTACGATGAGCGTGCCCAGCGCGCCACCATCACGTTCGATCAAGAGCTGTCTGTGTCCAAGAAGGCTTCGGTTGTCATCAGCTTCGAGGGCATCATCAACAATGAGATGGCTGGCTTCTACCGCTCCAAGTACAAGCCAACCGTGACCCCTGCCAAGTCGGTCCCCCGCGATGATGAGTGGCACTACATGTTCAGCACCCAGTTCGAGTCTTGCGACGCTCGCCGCGCGTTCCCCTGCTTTGACGAACCCAACTTGAAGGCCACCTTTGACTTTGAGATTGAGGTGCCTGCCGACCAGGTCGCGCTCAGCAACATGCCCGTCAAGGACATCAAGCCTACCAAAGAGGGCTGGCAGCTTGTTTCGTTTGAGACCTCGCCCATCATGAGCACTTACCTCCTGGCCTGGGCTGTGGGTGACTTTGAGTATGTCGAGCAGCTCACCGACCGCCGCTACAACGGAAAGCAGATACCCGTCCGCGTCTACACGACTCGTGGTCTCAAGGAGCAGGGTCGATGGGCTCTTGAACACGCCCCCAAGGTCATTGACTTCTTCTCTGAAATCTTCGACATTGACTATCCGCTGCCCAAGTCGGATTTGCTGGCCGTGCACGAGTTCACCCACGGCGCCATGGAGAACTGGGGCCTCGTCACCTACAGAACTACGCAGGTGCTGTTTGACGAAAAGACGTCGGACGCCCGGTTCAAGAATGCGATTGCCTACGTTGTTGCCCACGAGCTGGCCCATCAGTGGTTCGGCAACTTGGTGACGATGGACTGGTGGGATGAGCTCTGGCTGAATGAGGGCTTTGCCACATGGGTCGGCTGGTACGCCGTCGACCACCTGCATCCCGACTGGCAGGTCTGGGCCCAGTTCGTCAACGAGGGCATGGAGGCTGCCTTCCGTCTTGATGGTATCCGCGCCAGTCACCCCATCCACGTCCCCGTGCGTGACGCTCTCGATGTCAACCAGATTTTCGACTCCATCAGCTACCTCAAGGGGTGCTCGGCCATCCGCATGCTTGCCAACCACCTCGGTGTCGAGACCTTCCTCAAGGGTGTTTCCAACTATCTCAAGGCCCACGCATATGGAAACGCCAAGACCAAGGCCCTGTGGGATGCTCTGAGCGAGGCTTCCGGTAAAGACGTCAACACTCTCATGGGCCCCTGGATCTCCAAGATTGGCCACCCTGTCGTGACTGTTGCCGAGGAGCCCGGACAGATCTCGATTAAGCAGTCTCGTTTCCTGTCTACCGGCGATGTGAAGCCCGAAGACGACACGACGACCTGGTGGGTGCCTCTCGGCCTCGAGGGAAAGAAGGGCGAGACTGGAGTGTCTGCGCTGTCCCTTGCGGACAAGCAGGACACCATCCGCGACATTGACGACGAGTTTTACAAGCTCAACAGCGGTGCTACTGGCTTCTACCGAGTCAACTACCCCCCCGCCCGCCTGGCCAAGTTTGCCACTCAGCTGGACAAGCTGAGTACCGAGGATAAGATTGCCATGGTTGGCTCGACGGCCGATCTGGCCTTTGCCGGCAACAACACGACGCCTGCTCTGCTGACTTTCCTGCAAGGGTTTGGCAAGGAGACGCACCCTCTCGTCTGGACCCAAGTTCTCGACTCGATTGCCTCGGTCAAATCGGTCTTTTCCGAAGACAAGGACATCAAGAAGGGCTTGGACAAGTTTACGCTCAAGCTCGTTTCCAGCAAGGCCAACGAGGTTGGCTGGGAATCTGCGCCCAATGAGGGTTACCTGGACACGATTCTGCGCAAGCACATTCTTGGAACCGGCGTGTCCATCAGCCACCCCGAGTAAGTTTAAAACCATTACAGCGAACTCTTTACGACGCCATGCCTGCTGACTCTGCTGCTTTCCCACAGGATCACCAAAGAAGCCCTCAGACGTTTCGATGCCTGGAACGAAGATGCTGAAGCCAACCCTCTCCCTCCTTCTCTGAGACTCGCAGTCTGGCGCGCCGCGGTCAAGAATGACGCGGCTCGTGCGGTGGAAATCCTCAAGAAGGAGTGGTTCACCACCAAGTCGATTGATGGAAAAATGCTCTGTCTCAGCGCACTATCGGCGCCCGAGGATGAGCAGATCTTGAAGGATCTCGTTGCCTTCAACTTCAACACAGGACCTCCCAACAATGCCAACAACGCGGCCGACATGCACGTCCTCGGCATGGGACTGAGCGGTAACCCCGTCGGCCGCCAGGTGCAATGGGCGTTTATGAAGAACAACTGGGACGCGTGCGTGGCCAAGCTCGGCAACCCGATTGTGGTGGACCGCTTCGTGCGCGTGAGTCTAGGTGGCTTTACCGACGTTGCGGTCGTTGAGGACATTGAGCAGTTCTTCAAGGATAAAGACACCAAGAGCTTTGACCGGACGCTGGAGACGGTCAAGGACAAGATTCGCGGACGGGCTGCGTATAAGGCGCGCGATTCTGCTTTGCTGAAAGAGTGGCTGGGCGCGAATGGCTACCTATGAGTGAATCTGAAACCGGGGTGATTGTAGAAATGTAGAAATGTAATTGTATATGCACAGGATGTATTATAGCAGCTTACTCTAATAAGTGAGCTTACCATGTCATAACTTCGTTTCCTCTTTCATTTCCGTTTCTCTTGATCATAACGTTCCGTTTCCACAATGGAATTCATAACGCAATCGAACATGCCGAGCCAATATCAGGTAGGTAGGTAGGTAGGTAGGTACGTCTGTAGCCCGGACCTGAGACACTCCGAGGCCAAGGACCGACAATACCGACAAACGCCTAAATATAAAGACTCTCCCCACTCGCCAACAAATAATCAAACGCCTTGTCCCGAAAATCATCCCCCAACACATCATTCCCAAACCCCCACCGAAACCACATCAACTTCCTCGCCTCCTTCCACATAGGCCAGTGCGCAAACCCCCCCACCCCCTGATTCGGATCCAGATTATGCACAAAATTCAAATAATACGTCCTGCAGCTCTTGGTAGCATAATTGGGAAGCAGTCCCATAAACACCTGCAGAATATCAGACGCATGGAACGTCCCCAGGAAGGGCAGCCCGTAATTATACGACGCCATGTACGACCATGTCGGCACAGATGGATTCGCAGCAGCAGCATGCTGTAGTGTGATTCGCCTCGCCAGCGTAAAGGTCACGTCCCCAAAAAGAGCAGCCAGCCGCTTAAATCCGGGGTAGAGTTCATTGAGGAGCCCGGTCCGGAAGGGACTTCCCTGGAGGATTCCCGGTTCGTACAGCTGGACGAGGGTCTGGAGTTGGTCTTTGGAGGCGCCGTGGAAGAAATTCGTGGAGAGGTAGTTGACGACTTTGGCGGGGGAGGTGAGATCCGGGGTTAGGATTGCGAAGAGGGTGCCTTCGTCTTCTTGGGAGCCTATGATCATGGGCACGGGGTGGTATTTCCCGAGGCGGGCTAGCATGTCCGGGCTCTGGGTTAGGATCTTGCCGTCTGGGCGGGGGAGGTAGGAGAGCGCGAGGGTGGAGTGGGATATTATCCCGGGGAGGGAGTTTACGGCATCGAGGAAGGTGGTGTAGTCTGCGCGGCGGAGACAGGCGAGGGTGTCGCTTGTGCCGTGGCAGCCGGTTTTGTTGACGACGGTGTCGTAGACGAGTTGGCCTTTGGGGCAGTCGACTGGGCTGGCTGGTGCGATGGAACCGGAATTCATAATGGCGCCTCGGAAGAGCGGCTGGCCTTTGTAGAGGGCGTTTCCGTCGTAGAGAGCCATTTGGTTGAATACGGAGATGGCGCCGGCGGATTCGCCCCAGATGGTCACTTTGGAGGGGTCGCCTCCAAAGGCGGCGATGTTATCGGCGACCCATTCTAGGCCCATCCGTTGGTCGAGGAGGCCGATGTTTGCGCTGCCGTCTGCGAGGATTTCTTTGCCGGGGAGGAAGCCGAAGCCTGCGACGCGATAGTTTACCGCTACGAAGATGAAGGGTTGGTTTTGGGAGACGGCTGTGGCGAGGAGACTGGTTGCGTCGTAGGTGTTTGTGCCGCCAAACTCGAAGCCCCCGCCAAAGATCCAGAATAGCACAGGGAGCTTGGCGTTGGGTTTTGTGTTGGCTGGCCGTTGGACATTCACGGTGAGGCAGTCCTCCTGGCCGGCTAGGGACTGTAGAAGCGGGATCTTGAGTACGTCGTTGAACACGGCTCCGATTGCACCTAGACTCTCGCGAGATATCAACATCTGTGGACATGCCGGCGCAATGCCTGTGCCATCGCGTTTGCCAAACGTGCCGGAGAACCTTTTGGGAGGCTTGAGACGGAGAGGCCCGATGGGGGGATCCGCATAGGGGATGGCGTTGAAGCTCTCCACGTTGAGTATGGAACGGCCCGTGATGGTGCCCCCGGAAGGAAGATCGACGTCTACAGTTGCGAAGCGTTCTTCCAGAATAGCCTCAGGGGGTGTCTGTTCCGGAATGGGATTCACCGGGGGTGCTGGAGCAGGTGTGGCCAAGACAATGGCAGCACAGAGGCTCGTCACGGCGATCCAGAGCTTCATGGTGTGCTGACCGGTTCCTGGATCAGATCTGGAGCTGTGAGACGCGTGTTCAACAGAGGCTTGTTCGCCTCAATACCAGACGTGTAAAGGATTCCGGTATTCAAGATCTCGGGTTTAGACAGCTGCGGCTGCCGCAGGATCTAATAAGTGCGAGGCAAAAGGTGAACAAGAGACGCCACCGCAGGATTTGCCGTGCAATACAAGACCGACAACTTACAAGATGCCCATCATCAGAACATGAGGGTCTCGGGCGAGACTCATTGTATATAGCCATCTTTCTTCCCTTCAGGCTTCCCCTTTACGAGGAAGCTGTTCATTGAGATATGCGCTTGCTATGGCTCACGGGCCGGCCAGGCTCAACCCCCTCGACAAACGGAATGGCTTGCGGGAATACGCAGATGATGGCGGAAACAGGTTTCTGCCATTGGTAATTGCGCCGGCCAGAAGCCATGGTTGGTGATTCATCTGACTGCTCAGGTTATGCGTGTTGAAGGCGGTGATGTGTGACCACTGACGGTAAGACGCAAGGGGCAGCTGCCAAGCGCGGCCATATAGACGTGTCAGCTGGAGCCTGGGGGCGGCTGGCCAGTGCAGCCAGTTTCTAGATACAGTACAATGATCAATCAGGTACACCGTTAGGTCCAGGATACGACCCCGCACCCGCACCCGTATCTACCAGGTACGCATCTTTGCATTTGCACCTCTTCAAAGTTCACGCTCTGTTTGTTCCTGCATCCCTGCATTCTAGATCTCTTCGCATTAGATTTCATCCCGACTTGCTGACCTGTTCATCCGATTCTTCACCATATGGCTCTCATTCTCGTCAGTGTGGACAGGACACAGCCACTCTCAAGTTCCGGCTTCTCTTCAGCAGCGCTACAAGCCTACAACCGCGCTCGGCACCAGCTACCTAGGTACAACTAACAGCACAAGACCATCAGAATGATCAGATGACTTTCTCGAAATGCACATATCGCGGAGTTGATATCTCAAATAGGCTGCCCCTACGCTCGGGAGCACGCCTTGCAACCCTACCAAGACAGGCAGCCATCCTGGAAGGGCGATATCACCGGCTCAGGACAGAGTTTGTTACGCGTCACAATGCAGAAGTCGTGGCGGACGGGATAATGCACAATAAGCAAGCCTACTGGCCTATACGACCTCGTGTAGGTAGGTACATACATATGTGCTCTTCATCTGCGCCGATAACCGAGGCACAAGACAAGGGCCAAAACGGTCAAGAGAGTTCTCTGGGCTATAGAATGGAGGTGCGATTTCCAAGAAACGAGAGAGGCATTGTTGGTTGATCGACAAGTTGATGCCAGGCCCACATGGACTCCGTGCCCAACGAGGTGGCTCGCCACGAGGTTGCGTTTTATTACGTAGACCGGTGCTGCAGAGGCCGTTTAGGAATCTTAGCTCCTTTATCAGCATGGCCTTTTGGATGGTTTCCGGATGCCCTTTTAGAGAGCTTCCCTTCCCTTCTACACTGCTACAGAGTATAGGACGTGTCTGTATCAGTGTCACAACAGAAAGCCAGCCAGGTCTCATCGAAAAGCTGCATCCACAGCGCCACGCATTGCTCTTGGCGTACCATAACATAAACGATTCACCGGCAAACTCGGCATCGCGAATGTCAACTTTGCATACTGTGTTTTGTTGCTTTGCATCGAGCTTTTCCATTTCTGCACTGGCCACAGGCAGGTATCTAGACGCTTGCCCCGTGAGAATCCACTTGTTCCATTGGAGCAGCAAATGAGGCGGAATGGGACATACATAAAAGCAAAGAACTTACAAGTGTATCAATTTCAAGAGGAACAGAGCTGACGTCGACCATTGCGGAAATTCGCGGCGGACATAAGTCCACACTATCTACATCATCACGTGGCACACATGCCTTGTTAGGCCACCACTTGGCACTAACCAGTGACCAGTCTTCGGGTATGTCCATTGTTCAACACCTGTGACCTGAGTTGCATGCGTCTGCGCTACCTTTTCGTGAGCGGCAATTTGCAAAGCGGGTGAGTTAAAGGCTAGTCACCTCTGTCGAACCTCGCACATGCATGAACCTCATTATCCCCTTAGTTGGATTCCTTCTCCACATGAGCATAAAAGAATGCGCACCTCGATGAAGAATGTTGGGACTGAGTATGGAATTTGAGAAACAGCGCCAAAATATTCCAAAGGCCGTACGGACCACGGTACATGCCTACCTAGTGGTCGATATAGCGCCTTGTCATATGTTCTTCTTGGACACACTTGTTGTGTATTATGCATGCCCAGTCTTTACTCATGGGCCATTCAATCATTCTGCTCATATTGGAATTTGGTACATATATTTGCCACTACTACACACATATCCATAGTCAAGTTGCAAGTTGCAACGGCGGCATAGGTTGCATGAACGGTAGGTCAGACGACCATACGCTATGAACCAGGATGGCGGCTCGCGGGTATTGCAAGACGCCAATCATGCACGCCGTTGGTGGCTGAATTGACAACGCCACGATGAGATACTTTCTACATACTCCGTTCCGTAGATGACCTCCTCTGTATCCTCTGTAAGAGGATGTGAAGCTGCGGGGTTTTGCAAAAGAACCGTGAACGGCTTCACGCCCTCGACCGCCGGGACAAGCCTGCTTCGATGATCCAGGAATGGCCCATTGAAAATTCATTCCCTGTGGATGTATGATGTGTGAAGCATCGTTCAGCCGCCTGTCCATTCCTAGAATCGTCATCGTCTTCATCCCCTCATCGATGGTGATGTCAGTTTGTGCCGCCAGAAACTAGCTTTATAATGTAATGCAGCTTGCCGTTCCTTCAACCAAGACACTTTGGCCGAGTGGTTAAGGCGATGCCCTGCTATTGGTACCACCGTGGGTGAGGCATTACATTCGTGTGCGCAGGTTCGAATCCTGCAGGTGTCGAACTTTTTGTTACTTCCCCTGTTTTTCTTATCACGTTGATGTTCTTTTTTAGGCAAAACTGAAGAAATCGTGCACATTTCGTGTTTGCCTCTTTATTTGTTTTGTTTTCAGAAAGCAAATCACAGACTCACAAGGGTCTGGACTCTGATCAATTGAATCATATGTACTGGCGGGCTGTTCAATCTCACCCCCCCCTTCCTTACAGATGAAATTGAATTGCCCGCCAATACCTAGCGCGGGATGGCCCGGAGGCTGGAGGTGAATATGTGAGGGGACCCGGCTGCTGCTGGAAGCCTAAAACGCCGCGGAACTTCATCTTCAGGAGTGAAAACAACAACAACAGGCACCGTCGCTTCATCCTTCTCCTGTCAATAAGGAGTCAGTTGCACCGAAAGCGATCTTTGTTCGATCTTCACTCGTCATGATAGAAAAACTGCACCATTTTCTCCATCACAAACAATGGTCGGCCTTCGCTCGCCGTGACGGACAACTTGACTTTTTTTTCACCGAGTACCATAACGCCCGACTTCGCTCGTCACGACAACCAACAACCAACTCTCGCATCAATCAGACATGCATATCTCGACACGTGTTACGGAGATCAAAAGATGTCACATGACCGCCGCAGATTCTGCGGCGCCGCCGGCACCTCTCTTCTTTTCTTTCTGCTCCTCGGTCTACCTACTCTTGTTGTCAATAGAGCTTCATCACCGGCTCTCCCACCGTGGCCACTACCAGCCGTTGACATTGTTCACAGTTCCAGCTACGCCTACTTAAGAAAGAAAGCAAGCTTCGGCACTGCCTAGTGCCATTTGCGTCGACAACTCAGATGACGATTACCACCGTCTCCAGCACCGTGTTCCAACTTCCCGCAATGGCCACCCCTCAGCAGAAGAACAGCAACGTACGGCTACTCGCATGTGAAGTTACTGACGACACAAACGACAGCTACTATCGCCTTCTGGTGGACGGACGACATGTTAAGTATGTCATCACAGCACCAGGCACATTCTATGGGTGTGACAAGTACGACAGTTCATCCGAGCCAGTCCTACTTGGCGAGATCTTTCCCCCATTTCCAATTGGAGATTGGAACAAAGGCCGTGTAGCCAGGGATCCTGTTACAGGCCAAGTAACCTTCATCAGTACTGAGAAGGTACTGCTCGACGAGGTGAATTCCGGTTGGAATACCGTCAAGTTTGATGAGCTGGAGTTCTCCCTTCAAGAGGAATTGAGACAGCGCGTTTACGTTGTAACGCACCCCAGAATCAACGGTGGCGGACCTGTGCTGATGAAAATCGCGGTTTGGCCTGATGAATTAGACGGGATCGAATCCGAGATTGCTGTGTACCAAAGGATTTGCGATAAAGGCGTCGGTCCGAAATTTCTGGGCCATGTCACCGAGGGTCCAGACGGGCGCGTAATCGGCTTCATCGCTGAGTGGGTGGGCGGCGCGAGGTCTGCGGAACCGAGGGATCTTGAAGACTGTAAGAAGGCCTTGGGCCGGCTGCATCAGCTGGGTATCAAGCATGGGGATATCAACAAGTACAATTTTCTTGTGCGGGAGGGGCATGAAGTGGTTTTGATCGATTTTGAAGTGTCGAAGCTAGATTGCTCACATGATGAGCTGGAGGAAGAGATGAACGCACTCAAAGATAGGTTAGAAAGCATGCATCCTGCAGGCGGAACATTCGTTGTGCAAGAGTAAACGATCTAGGAACTACGAGTCTCAGGCAGGACCACACGATTCGATGGCGGTGGCCAGTTCAGACTCCAGAGGCATTATCCCTGGCTTCTCGAGGCAGTTCATCACAGTTCTAGCGTGTGACAAAGTTCTCTTGTCATTGGTGATATTTGGAAGATATTCCTCAAACCTATCACGATTAATGGCGCATGTATGATGTCACGTCCCCCTCTGTCTTAGTAGGGTCGACTGGGAGGACGATGAGTCTATGAGAGGACCCTGATTTTCGTAGTGAATATTGCTCCGAAGAAACGTGCAACTATGACGGGTGCGATTTATCTCCTCTTGTACACATTTGACGTCAGTTGCCTTCGACCCTAAGATGAGCCAATTCCGTTATGTAGTGGGGGACCAAGTCATCGTACCTATTACAAGTTACCTACCTACCTACCTACCTAGGTGTGCGATTTCGACCTTCCGGACCTAGGTAGGTCTGTCCAACGCCGCGCTCAAGGGAGCATTCATCCGTCCATACAAACGCGGTGATAACACGCAAGCGACATGCTGCAATATTGAAGAGCAACTCTGAGACTTTTTGCGGCATGCTCATCTTACTTTGCAATGCATGACTGGCGCCAGCTTTGTTGAGGCGCCTGCGGCCTCCTACATGTGTCCGCAGAACCATGGGCGCGCATTTCTTATTTAATCTCGGACGACAATGAAAGATTGATTACCTATGCTGCATGCATATGATGTTTCGAAAGCTTGGGCGGGTGCCATCACCCACAGGGGGAGATGCCCCAATTTTGGTTATTGAAGCGTAACGCGTTTTACGATGCCGTTTATTATAAGGTTCCTGGAGACTCCCTCTTGCTGACCACACGCAGTTCCTCGTGAGAGGCGTCGTGTGCTTACCGCATGGCATCAAAGGGCATTGTGATGCCGCCATGGCTACTGAAAGGTAATGACTTGGTACGGGACGAAGGCTCATTGACGAGATTGAGACTTTTGCGAACATGTCTATTGCATGTCAGTTGCCGCCCTGGAGGGAGGGGTAACGTACATACCTCTAATGTAGGTCACAGGTGGGTGATGATTCGATTCAAGCGCTACGTAGAGCGAACTGATTGGGTCCAAGCCCGACGGGTGAGGCATATATGCCATCAATGATCAGAGACTGCATTATGCATACGGACTCCGGAGTACTCTAGTCTCTGTACGTACGATCCTTGCCAATCGAGCCATGTTCTCTCAATAAGACCGACATCACGCAGACATATGCAAAGGATCCAGCCATGCGAGCCAATGATATGTGTAGGAAGTTGGAACTTGGAACGCGGGTATACCATCATCGCCGCGCGGCAAAGCAGGACAGACCGCTTTCTATTAGATTGTGATATCTAGGAGAAAGGTATAAAGGTCGGACTCCGGCGGCGGAGAGACCAGAAATCCTATCAGTATCAGCACATGAAATACACTCCTCAACAGTCAGCACTCAGTTGACATCACTCCGAGCTCGTATTTGGCCCTGCATAGAGTTGAACTAAAGTCTCAAGTGACAAGCCCTTGGTTCCTAATAAGTACGTTCAAAAATTGGTTTCCGAAAAGCCTACAAATGTCATGGTCGCCACTAACTTGAATGTTTGGACCCAGATCATATTCTCTCTGAACCACACGGTCCGAAAGCTGGGACGATGTGCTTTCGTATCCGCCGCTTGTATACCTGCGGTTGCGAGCTGCCGGACCTGCTCGAGGAATGCGTTGAGAGTCAGGGCACGAATGCTAAATGCAACCACGTAACAACGCAGTTCATTTACATTGATGAAACCAGGTGTGACAGACATGGTGCGGGTGGAAAAGGGTGAAATGCCTGGCTGAGGATGTAGATTCGCTGTTTATCGACAGAAATTAGAATGGATCAAGATGTGACGGCGGCGAGCGCAGGGGACAATTCCAGGCAGGGCGAGGGATCGAAGAAGGAGGTGCTTTGCTTGAGCGTGGATTTGAAGAATCTCACTCAGGAGATACATCGTGATCGAAACTAGAGGCTTTCTTGTCAGGAGAGGTGTTCGCTCATCATTTAGTTGAGAAGAGAAGGGGGGGTGGCTAGTTGAGTCGAATTGAACACAGAAGCCGTTCTTTCTTTTCACAGAGACTTCGGGAACCTGCGGGTGTCGCCGCTGTCGTGTGTACAATTCATCCTGCTGGGATCTATCTTTTGTCTTCATGTCTTCATGTCTTCGATTCCTCAATTTCTCTGGCGACGACGCCAGGAAGGATAAACAATTTTTTCCTCGAGCATTCCTGGATATCCGTCTCTACCGTCTCTGTTGTCGCTATGTCTTTGCTTTTTCATTACCGTCGCTTCCGTCGTTGCGCGTTGAGAACCTTTCCATCGCAGGTTATATGGTTGCACTGGCACATACAGGCACAGCCTGATTGCGAGGTCTTCTCCTCCCGAGTCCTGACTCCCGAGTCCCCAGGCATCAAACAGAGCATTGGGCAGTCCGTAGGCCCGGGACAGCTCTTCGTTGGCCGAACGGCCACTGTGCTCAGTGCTCACTGCTTCCAAGTTCCTACAGTGGCCCCAATTAAATAACTGTCCCTAAATTAATCCACTCTCCCATGAGCCGCAATGCGAGCCATGTTCTTCTTCACATCCAGAAGACCGCTGGAATTTTTATAATGTGAAGCGCAGACCTGAAGCTGTCAGACATGAGAACACCATGATTGATGGCTTCACTCATCAGGCAACACTTTCAGTCTCCTGGATCAGTATGCAAGTGCTTGGTCCGTCACGCAACCGATACCCTGCACTCTATTCACCCTCAATATCTTACGGCTTGAAGGCGTTGAATACGTAAACAAACAAATCTGTTTAGTTCTTGTAAGTTGTACGTCAATTCAAAGCTCTCAAGACACCACCGCGGGTACTCAAACACATCGAGTCGTGACTCGTAAGACTGCACTGATCGACGAAAGGCCGGTGGATCATCACAGCCTCGTACGAGGGGAGCTGCATCTATAGACGGACGTACATGGCCAAAATTCCTCTACCGCCCTGTTGGCTAGAGGGTGTAAGATTCGCAGGGTATATGTATATTCCTCAAATTAATCGTGATTAATGGCGCATACGTCTCCTCTGTCTCAGTTGGGTCGGAGATGAACAGATGTCACATGACTACCGCATATTCTGCAGCCTGCATATTTGACTCAACGCCGGCGGCACCTCTCTTCTTTTCTTTCTGCTCATTGGCGTACTCCTGTTCTTAACTTCTTGATAGAGCTTCAGCGCGGCACCGCCGGCTCCCCCACTGTGAAATTGTTCACAGTTCCAGCTACGCCTTGTCAAGATAGTAAGCTTTGGCACTGTCATTTGCGTCGACAACATAAACGAGGATTATCGCAGTCTCCAACACCGTATTACAACTTCCCGGGGCCGTAATTATAATGGCTAGCCCTCAGCAGAAGAACAGCAACGTACGGCTACTCGCATGTGAACCTAAAGACGATACAAACGACAGCTACTATCGCCTTCTGGTGGACGGACGACATGTTAAGTATGTCATCACAGCGCCAGGTACATTTTACGGGTGTGATAGGGACGACCGTACATTCGAGCCAGTCTTGCTTGGCGAGATCTTTCCCCCATTTCCAATTGGAGATTGGAACAAAGGCCGTGTAGCCAGGGATCCTGTTACAGGCCAAGTAAACTTCATCAATACTGAGAAAGTACTGATCGACGAGGTGAATTCCGGCTGGCAAACCGTCAAGTTTGATGAGCTGGAGTTCTACCGTCGAGATCGTTTGGAAGATCGCGTTTACGTTGTAACGCACCCCAGAATCAACGGTGGCGGACCTGTGCTCATGAAAATCGCGAATTGGCCTCGGGAATTAGACTGGATGGAAACCGAGATTGCCGTATACCAAAGGATATGCGACAAAGGCGTCGGTACTAAATTTCTGGGCCATGTTACCGAGGGTCCACTGTCCAGACGGGCGCGTAATCGGCTTCATCACGGAGTGGGTGGGCGGCGCGAGGTCTGCGGAACCGAGGGATCTCGAGGACTGTAAGAAGGCCTTGGCCCGGTTGCATCAGCTTGGTATCAAGCATGGCGATATCAACAAGTACAATTTTCTTGTACGAGAGGGGCATGAAGTGGTTTTGATCGATTTTGAAGTGTCGAAGCTAGATTGCTCACATGATCAGCTGGAGGGCGAAATGAACAGCATTGAACACCCTGAAAGATAGGTTAGAAACTTAGAAAGCACGGATCCTGCAGGCGGAACATTCGTTGTGCAAGATGAAACGATCTAGGAACTACGAGTCTCAGGCAGGACCACACGATTCGATGGCGGTGGCCAGTTCAGACTCCAGAGGCATTGTCTCTGGCTTCTCGAGGCAGTTCATCACGGTTCTCAGTGTGGGAATAGGCTCGTTAGTGAATGAAAATCCTCTTGTCATTTGGCGCATGTCACGTCCACTCTGTCTCAGTTGGGGATGCCTGGGAGAACGATGACTCATGAGGCAAAACTGAAGGAAGGTGTGTCGAAGCGTCAGCGGAGGCGCACCTTCCGTGTTTGCCTATCAAGGGGAACAAGAAGAAAATGAACAACACACAAGCCTTATACGGGAACAACTGAACGGGACTAACGACTTCACGGTTTCCACAAGGTTTTCCGGTAAGATCCGAAAGAAGAACAAGACTCGATTTTCATATGACTATGTTGAATAACTCTCAAAAAAGAACGATGACCAGAAGTTCAGAACCTTTCTCCTCCTCCACAGAACTGGAGTTTTCTGCCCTTTAAAGAAAAGACCGTCTCTCTTCAAAACAAACACACAACTCCACGGTCCACCCCCTTGATGTTGAACTCAAGGTTTCTCCTGACTCCTGTGACTTCATGTCTCCCTTGAAGCAAAATCAACAACAAAAGATCAGAAATGAAGAGAATAACAGTCTGAAACAAACAACCAACCACTAGTCCGACGCGACTCCGAGTTCAATGCCAATGCCCTGGTGGGGAAGCAAGATGGTTCCAACAGTCAGAATCCAACTTCCAGGACTCAGGAGTCAGGAGACAACCAGAGACTTGTCCGTTTATCGATAATGACTCATGAGACCCTTGACATATTAACTTCAGGACTCAGGAGTGAAAAGAACAACGTGCATCCTGTCAATGAACAGCGCATCTACATCCTCAGCGACGCATCGTATCCTTGTTCTCCCGCACCATGTGCTTCTCACACATGTGTGAACTTTTTACATTTACAGAGGTTCTCTTCTCTATGCGGTCACATTTAACATTTGTGCCCCGACGCTCAGCGCATTGCACATATTCTTCCGCCCCGATGCACCCGCAGGTATACGTGCGGCAGACACGATGGCACATCGTCCCAGGTATCGGACCGTGTGGTTCAGCGGAATATGATCTGGGCTCAAACATTCAAGTTAGTGGCGACCATGGCATTTGTAGGCATTTCTAAAATCAGTTTTTGAACGTACTTGTTAGGAACGACGGCTTGTCACTTCAAACTTGAGGGTTTAGTTCAAATTTATGCAGGGCCAAAACCGAGTGATGTCAATTGAGTGTTGACTGTCGAGGTGTGTGTTTTATGTGCTGATATGTTTTCTGGTCAGTGGTCTCTTCGGAGTGAGAGTCCGACCTTTATACCTTTCTAAGTTTCTCCTAGATATCACAATCTGATAGAAAGTGGTCTCGCCTTCTTTGCCGCGCGGCAATGATGGTTTGTCGCGTTCCAGCTTCCTAGTTCCTGCACACATCATTGGCCCGCATGGCTAATCCTGAATATGTCTGCGTGATGTCGGTCTTATTGAGGGATATTGATAATTGGCTATCCTTTGCATATCTATGCGTGATGTCGGTCTGATTGAGAATTAGTGGCTCGATTGACACGGTGCGTCACTGCGTACAGAGACTATAGGTAGGTAGAGTTCTTCGTATGGAGTCTCTGATAATTTTTATTCGCGTCTCCTGACCTTTGATTGCAGCGCTTATAAGTTATGCATCACGAAGACCTGGCGTCTTTCCATTCTCCCGTCCTCCCATCCCTTGCATCATTCAGGAATCAGACATATCTCAACACGTGATACGGAGATCAACAGATGTCACATGACCGCTGCAGATTCTGCACAGCCTGCACATTTGACTCAGCGCCGGCGGCACCTCTTCTGTTCTTTCTGCTCCCTTGTTCTAGGTACTGAGTACTCTTGTTGTCAATAAAGCTTCATCGCCGGCTCCCCCACTGTGCCCGCTGTGACCAGCTGTTGACATTGTTCACAGTTCCAGCTAAGCCTACTCAAGAAAGAAAGCAAGCTTTGACACTGCCTAGTGCCATTTGCGTCGACAACTCAAACGACTATTACCACTGTCTCCAGCACCGTGTTCCAACTTCTCGCAATGGCCACCCCTCAGCAGAAGAACAGCAACGTACGGCTACTCGCATGTGAACCTAAGGACGATACAAACGACAGCTACTATCGCCTTTTGGTGGACGGACGACATGTTAAGTATGTCATCACAGCGCCAGGCACATTTTACGGATGTGATAGGGACGACCGTACATTCGAGCCAGTCTTGCTTGGCGAGATCTTTCCCCCATTTCCAATTGGAGATTGGAACAAAGGCCGTGTAGCCAGGGATCCTGTTACAGGCCAAGTAAACTTCATCAATACTGAGAAAGTACTGATCGACGAGGTGAATTCCGGCTGGCAAACCGTCAAGTTTGATGAGCTGGAGTTCTACCGTCGAGATCGTTTGGAAGATCGCGTTTACGTTGTAACGCACCCCAGAATCAACGGTGGCGGACCTGTGCTCATGAAAATCGCGAATTGGCCTCGGGAATTAGACTGGATGGAAACCGAGATTGCCGTATACCAAAGGATATGCGACAAAGGCGTCGGTCCTAAATTTCTGGGCCATGTCACCGAGGGTCCAGACGGGCGCGTAATCGGCTTCATCACTGAGTGGGTGGGCGGCGCGAGGTCTGCGGAACCGAGGGATCTTGAAGACTGTAAGAAGGCCTTGGGCCGGCTGCATCAGCTGGGTATCAAGCATGGGGATATCAACAAGTACAATTTTCTTGTGCGGGAGGGGCATGAAGTGGTTTTGATCGACTTTGAAGTGTCGAAGCTAGATTGCTCACATGATGAGCTGGAGGAAGAGATGAACGCACTCAAAAATAGTTTAGAAAGCACGCATCCTGCAGGCGGAACATTCGTTGTGCAAGAGTAATATGTAAAGGATCCAGGACCTGCAACCTGACATCCAGGATTCCTCTTGGAAATACGAGTTTCAGGCAGGACCACATGTTTTGAAGATCTCTTGTAATTGATCATATTTGGAAGACATTCCTCAGAATTATCACGATGAATGGCTCATGTCACGTCCTTTCTGTCTTTGTAATAACTTGTTGGGGGGGGGGTCAGCTGGACGATGAGAGGATCCTGGGTCTCTGATCATCGTAGTGAATATTGCTGGGAAGAAACGTGCAACTATGACGGGCGCGTCCAATTTCTTCTTGTACTTACTTGAAGTCAATTGCCTTCGACCGTAAGATGAGCCGATTCCGTTTTCATAAAACGCGGTGATACCAAGCAAGCGACATGCTGCAATATCGAAGAACAACTCTGAGACTTTTTGCGGCATGCTTATCTGGCTTTGCAATATATCTACTATCACTGCATGACACCAGCTTTCTTGAGGCGCCCCCTAAATGCGATCCACAAGACCATGAGGCGCGCATTTCTTTTTTTAAATATCGGATGATAAGGAAGGTTGCCTATGCATATAATGTTTTGAAAGCTGTAGGTCACAGGTGGGTGATATTCGGTTCAGGCGCTACGTAAGGCGAGCTGATTGGACCCAGGCCGAGAGGTGACTCAGTGAGGCATGCCATCAGAGACCGCATACGATGTATGTACTGAGAGGTAGTCTCTCTGTATGTACGCTCCTTGCCAATGGAGCCATGTTTTCTCAATAAGACCGAAATCACGCAGACATATGCAAAGTGTTCAGCCATGCGGGCCAACGATTTAGGTAGGAACGCGGGTATACCTAACCATCATTGCCGCGCGACAAAGCAGAAGAGACCGCTTTCTATTGGATTGTGATATCTAGGTGAAAGGTGTATAAAGTCTAAAGATCGAGAGACCAGGAATCAGCACATGAATTACAGTGGCATACACTCCTCGACAGTCAGCACTCAATTGACATCGCTCGGTTTTAACTTTTGACCCCGCATAAAGTTGAACTAAACCCTCAAGTGACAAGCCGTCGTTGACTCATTCCTAACAAGTACGTTCAAAAAACTACCTTCCGAAAAGCCTACGAATGCCATGATAACCACTAACTTGAATAGATATTCAGACCCAGATTATAGACAATGTGCATTCGTATCTGCCGCTCGTATGCCTGTGGGTGCGACAGCCCGGAAGAGTTCCAGCAATGCGCTGAGCGTCAGGGCACGATTTTTAGATGCCAAGAAACAGTAACGCGGTTCATTCACCTTCGTTCAGACGAGTGTGAGACACATGGTTCGGGTGGGAAACAATGAATTGCATCGCTGAGGATGTATATGTGCTGTTTATCGACAGGATGAATCAAGATGTGACGCAGGGGACGATTCCAGGCAGGGCGAAGAGTTGGGGAGGTGGACGCTTTGCTTGCGTGGTGATCGAACGAGCGGCTTTCTTGTCAAGAGTGAGGTGTTTCTCATCATTTAGTTGAGGAGAGAAGGGGGGGCTGTTTGAGTCGAATTGAATACAGAAGCTGGTCTTTCTTTTCATAGAGATTTCGGGAACCTACGCGTGTCGCCGTTGTCTGTGTGTCCAGTTCATCCTGCTGAGGTCTATCTTTTGTCTTCATGTCTTTGTTTACTCAGTGTATCTGAGAAAAATTGGGTAACCTTTGCATACGTCTGCGTGCGCCGTGATGTCGGTCTTGTCGAGAAATAATGGCTCAATTGGCAAGGAGCGTACAGAGACAGGTATGGAGTACAGTATGAGTATGAGAATACGCCTCAAGTCCTATAGGCGGAAAAGTCGTTGTGCAAGAGTGATAAAGGATACAGGACTTGCAATCTGACATCCAGGATTCCTCTTAGTTCCTTTGTCATTGATCATATTTGGAAGACATTCCTCAAATCTATCACGATGGCGCTGCGGCGCATGTCAACTCCCCTTTATCTGAGTCGGGTCCGGCTGGGAACTTAAAACGATGAGGGGACCCTGAACATCGTAGTGAGTATTGCTCCGAAAAAAACGTTTCAAATATGACGTGTGCGTTTGATCTCTTCTCTTATAAATTTGACGTCAGTTGCTTTCGACCGTAAGATGAGCCAATCCCGTTAGTCGGAGACCAAGGTATCCGTATCGCAGTTACAAGTTATCTAGGTGTGCGATTTCGATCTTCCAGACGCCAACACCGCGCTCAAGAGAGCATTTTTCCGTCCATAAAACGCGCTGATACCCCGCAAGCGACATACTACAATATCGAAGAGCAGCTCTGAGACTTTTTGCGGCATGCTCATCTGGCTTTGCAATGCATGACTGATGCCAGCTTTCTGAGGCGCCTGTTACATGTGTCCGCAGAATCATGAGGCGCGCATTTCTTTTTTTAAATATTGGATGATAATGAAAGGTTACCTTTGCTGCATGCATATGATGTGTGTCGAAATCTTAGGCGGGTGCCATCGCCCACACCGCACAGAGTGAGATGCCCCAATTTTGGTTAGTGAAGCGTTTTCAGATTCCGTACACTGAACACAAGGTTTTTGGGCATTCCCTACACGCGATTCCTCGTGCGAGCCGTCGTGTGCTTACCGCATGGCATCAAAGGGCATTGTGGTGTCGCCATCGCTGCTAGAACCATGGCTTGGAAGTTGGTACGGGACGGAGGCGCATTGACAAGATCGGAGATTGTGAGTTTTGCGAACATGTCGATTGCATGTTAGTTGCCCTCGAGGGAGGGGTAACGTACATGCCTCTAATGTAGGTCACAGGTGGGTGATGATTCGATTCAAGCGCTACGTAGGGCGAACTAATTGGGCCCAAGCCCGGGAGGTGAGGCAACATGTGCCATCATTGATCAGAGACTGCATTATGCAGACGGACTCCGGAGGACTCTGGTCTCTGTATCTACGCACCTTGCCAATAGAGCCATCATTTCTCAATAAGACCGACATCACGCAGACATATGCAAAGGATCCTGCCACGCGGGCCAATGATATGTGTAGGAACACGGGTAATACCAACAGAATCATTGCCGCGCGGCAATGCAAGAGACCGCTTTATTAGATTGTGATATCCGGAGAAAGGTATAAAGGTCAGAGAGACCAGAAACCCTATCAGCACATAAAATACACTCCTCGACAGTCAGCACTCAATCGACATCACTCGTTTTTGGCCTTGCATAAAGTTGAACTAAAGCCTCAAGTGACAAGCCGTCGTTCCTAACAAGTACGTTCAAAAGATGGTTTCCGAAAAGCCTACCGATTCCATGGTCGCTACTAACTTGAACGTTTGAACCCAGATTATAGACGATGTGCGTTAATACCGTCCACTCGTATGCCTGCGGGTGCAAGAGCCCGCCAGAGTTCCAGCAATGCATTGCGTGTACGGGCACGTACCTTAGATGCCAACGAATAATAACGCGGCTCATTCACCTTCCTTCAGACCAGTGTGGGACACATGGTGTGGGTAGGAGACAATGAATTGCATCGCTGAGGATGTAGATGTGCTGTTTATCGACAGGATGGATCAAGATGTGACGCAGGGGACGATTCCAGACAGGGCGAAGAATCGAAGAAGGAGGCGTTTTGCTTGGATGTGGTGATCGAAACTAGCGGCTTTCTTGTCAACAGAGGTGTTCTCTCATCATTTAGTTGAGAAGAGAAGGGGGGGGGGGCTAGTTGAGTCGAATTGAATACAGAAGCTGTTCTTTCTTTTCACAGAGATTTTGGGAAGCTGTGTGTCCATCGCTATGTCTTCGCTTTTTCTTCACTGTCGATACCGCCATTGCGCGTTGAGAACCTTTCTATTGCAGGGTATAGATAAAAGCTTAGAAAGCACGCCTGTTCTTTTGTGCAACACTTTCAGTCTCCTGAATCTGATATCTTACGGCCTGAAGGCGTTGAATACGTAAACAGACGGATCTGTCAAATTCTTGTACGCCAGTTCTGAACTCTCAAGACACCGCTGCGGGCACTTGAACATATCGAGCCGTAAGCCTGCACTGATCAACGAAAGACCGGTGGAGTCTTCACGAAGTCTAGAAGTTGCAGCCCCGGATACCGATCACTGAGGGCAATTTGTTTCACTCGTCCGGCGGACGATGCTCCTGGCTGTGCTTCGTGGGACGAGGGACACATCTATCTTCGTTGCGCCCTCACTCGCAACGGTCAATCGCCCACGATATTGGAAAGAGTATACATACTCCGTAAGTACGTGGCAATCCTTTTCTGTTAATTATTGTGAAAGTGTCTTACTCCGATGGCAGTCCCCATTGGTCACAATGTCTGCGCGCTATCCATTCGAAATCCGGCTTCAATTCCCGCTCTGGTGTTTGCCAAGCTTGAATGAGCGTGCGATGAGACAGGAACAATCAGTTTGTCCAACGCAGGCCGTCCCATGTCTCGAGCGGCCACACGCGGCACCGCAGCGAACACACAACGCGTGCCCCACGGATCCTCAGGATTCGACACGTTCATTCAGCTTATTACTTCGCCTGGAATCTCAGGAGATATGAGGACGCACAGTCGCACAGAGCCCCCTGCATTGCAGCCTAGACGGGCGATCACATCGCAAATGCAAGGACGGTGGCAGCGTGTCGCAAGCGAGTAAGCAAGCCAAGTCTCGGATCCAGGCCGTCGGATACGCATCGCGGATCACGGGCAGGGTTTGCCATCGAAAAGCCAGTAAGCCCGCCAGACGTCTCGGGTCAGAGTCCATTTCTTTCGTGCATAATGGTCATACCCTGAATCGCATCTGTGAATCGCTGTTGTTCATGCGAACTTACATTCCGTGATGGCCCTTTCTTTCACACTCAGATGACAGAAGGGTCGAGTCTCCGGTGTCATCACAGCCTCGTACGAGGGGAGCTGCATATATGTAGCAGGGCGGGCTAGGAAAATGAGCCAGAACCCGTTGGCTGGTCCGTTGCACCGCTTTTGGTGGTCTTGTCTTGTGTTTCTTTCCATCTGAATCAAAAGGGCAGTCGATTATTGGCCGCAGGGGAATCTTGAACCAAGCACGGTACCACAACGCTGTCGATATGGCCCAATTCAGTCGCACAGTTTGACACCTGCTGTTCCTCGAATGAATTCCTCCATTGGAGTTTCTGTCATTATTTGTCGGCCGGTTTTTTTTTCAGCGATGCGGCGCAAGGAGTGAAAGGATGACATTGTGTGTCCACAGCCGCTCCGTGCTCACGCGACACAGCATGATTGAAAGGGGCTTCCCTTCATTCCATCTGTCTCCCGGATTGTGCCGATGAAGCAGGCAGCACAGTCGTGTATTCAGCAGTCTCCAGCCGTATATAGCTTGGGGGCCGCTACCTTGTCTTCCTGGCTTGTTCATCGACGTTCAATAAGACTACTCTTGGCTGCCCGATCGAAATCTTTCTCATCAAAACGAGCAAAGAAGATCCGTTCATCGTCTTGTCGACCACTTACGAGATGAAAGTCTCCGTGTTTCTTTCCTTTGCTACCGCTGCAGTTGCCGGGATCCTCGATGCTCGTAAGGGCCATTGCGGTGGTGACAATTGCGCTCGCCAGGTTACCGGGACCCGTAAGGGCCTCGGGCCGCTGTCTTCTCGCAAGGCGGACTGCTCCAGCTTCATGAGGACTGTAGTTGCACCCGAAGCTACGTATGTTTCCAACTCTCTCGTGGCGCCTTGGGGCAAACACACTGCTTTCCAGAACAGGATATGCATCAAGTCTGGAGCTTGTTCAGCTAACATCAGCTAGAACCATTACCGTCACCGTCACTGTTGACCCCGAGGAGCCTGTCTCTTTGACAAGGCGTGCCATCGACTACCGTGCTGCCACTGAGACTCCCACTGAAGCTCCCACTGAAGCTCCCAGTGTACCTACCTATGCGTCTTCTTGCAAGAATGCCCACAAGTACTCTTCTGCCTGCTCTTGCTGGGGCATCACCCCCGCAATCACCTTTGGCCCTGTTCCCACCGAGACACGTACCGTCACCGTCACTCTTGACTACTGCGATGGTAATGAGGATGAGGATGAGGAATAAGTCGCGTCAGGATGTATACGAGGAGCCGTTTCATACTGAGTGTATCGCTTTGGCTTCGAGGGCCAGTTGTCCCTAAGTGTCGCCGAGTTGTCTTGGGTAGGATTACTCAGGAGCTTTTGTGTCGACATGACCTGTAACATTAATGGACTTATGAGGCGGATATGAGGGAAGTGACGGGTCAATCGCGTCTGATCTAGCACAAGTATCTCGGTTCAGTAGCACTGTATCACAAACATACAGAGACGACAGACAGACAGACAGACAAAAAGCACCTTGAAGAAAGCATTGGGCCACTGAACCCAAATAATGACTTCCCCGGTTCATCTTTGATTGCGTTAAGATTTCAATGTGCCACTAAGCCGGCCCTTCGATGAATTGTCTTGCCTCGTGGCTTTTCTTCCATCGGGTTCTCAACGGCGCGAGCATCGCAAATTGTGAAAATGCCAAGCGCCGTCGAAAAATCTTTCAACTGTGTCGAGTCTGAGACAAGGGGTACGGCCCAATCTTAGGGGTAGTCTTGGAGTGTGTTGGAGCTGTGTTTCGAGTGCGAGGGAGAATGCCATGTTTGGATTGACTGCGCGTATGAGTAGTACATACCGAAAATATGTTGGCAAGGACATCGGGTGATAGAACGCTTTGCCGCCGAGAAGTTGCCCATAATAAGGGACGTGGAGTGCACACATATCGTACTCCGTGAGGCCGTAGACGGTCGTGAATCTGTGCTCACTGCGTCAACTTGATTGGACCATGCAAAAGCGACTCGACTCCTGAGTCCTCCCTCTTTGCAAACTCGGCGCGGACAATGAGTGGCTGACTTGTCTCGCATACAAACATTCCCAACTGACGGGACATGCAGGAGGAATGCTGCACGGGAGGTGCCGCATGCCAGCCCCGCGAAAGGGTGTCAAATCCCCAGATCTAGCTCTTCCATCTTGAACTTCGCATTCGCACATAAGAATTGCAAACCTCTTTTTTTGGGAACCTTCATCGGATGGTTGCAGCAATTTTGCAGGCGTTTGGCCAACGCATGAACACGATGCGAAAAAGTACGTCACAAGATGACGCGCCATGCGCACCCGCAGAGCCGGTCGACCTAGCAACAGATGTAAACAAAGCTCTGCAGCTGCGGCACCTGAACCCAACCAACCACCTCGAATCACACACATGGCACATGCAGAGGCGGCAAAGCCAAGACTACCGATTTGACAAGCACTGGACGGGCGATCATTCTCTACGGGACAGCCCCCTTTTTCATCAAACCTAGACAGCTTTTGGGTTATCTACTCTGTTTTGGAAAGACCGCGTGGCTTGCTTGTTTCCCCCGTCTTTCCCGCTTCCCACATACATCCCGCAACACGCCTTTCGCATTTTGTCTTGTTTAAAAATTCTCCGCCGTCTCCATGGCACGCAGAAGACACCGCCGAAATCACAACTTTGACATTCACGTTGATCGTTCCTGTCTGAGCGAAGCAGCAGCAGCAGATGAGACTCCTCACACAATGGATCCTGAGGATGTTGTAGTCCCCGAGGAATCGCACATGGACGACGACCATACTAAGGGTCTTCTTGAAGGGGAGGAGGAATCTTTGACGGCGAATATAGGACATTTCCAGCAGCAGCCTTCCGTTGAGACAGTTGTCGATGAGCCAGAGAACGATGGGGCTCAGCACGACGAGTCCCGCATTCAAAAGGATTCAGATGCAGACCAGATCGACTTGGCATCGCGCCGACAATCAGGCGAATCGAATGATGAGGATGGCATCAAGCGCTGGCCATCACTTCGGACCGAGGCCCTGATACATGCTGCAGCGCGGGACATTGTCGACCACGTCGCCAGCCGGCCTCGTGATTCTGGTTCAAGCATGACTGGCCCAGCGGACGAAGCAGACGAATTAAGCTTTATTGCGGCCGGATCCTACGCGGGTAGTCCTCGCGAGTCATTCGGCAGTGAAGCTGCTTCGGATCTCCGCCGCATCTCCACGGATCTTGACGCAGAGCAACATTCGGCCGACAGAGACGACGACGCCGGCGGCGACAGCAGCTCTCATCACGCACACGAAGATGACGTCTTCAGTGATAACAACAGCCCCCGAAGCTCCGTAGGATCGGCATCAGAATCGGACCAGCAGCACAAGACTTCATCACCGAAACCGTGGTCTGCGCGAGTTTCTGACATTCCAGATCAAGATGAGGAGTTTGTTCCGACGATTCGGGGCACGCCTCGCCCGCCGTTTCGATCGCCCTCTTCGGTACAAGCTCTGCAGATGGTATCGCCCCCTGCTTCTGTCATTGGGTCTTCGTACTCGAGCCGTCGGGCGCCCAGACGATCAATGTCTAGGCTGGGCTCAAATAACATCTCTGCGGTATATCCGCCGAAGAAGACGCCGCCTCGGTTTAGAAGAAACACGCCGCCTTTGGTGCTGCTGCATGTTACGGTGATGCCTTCTCGGTGGCCGTGGGCTCATGTTCTGCAGAATACGCATCCTGGTGACTTGAGTCCTGGTGCTAAGGCACTTTGGGATGCCTGGACGCAGCTGCAGTATCGCACTGGGGATACGGTTTCTGCGCGAGGCATCCTCCTGCCTCATCCTCAGAACGACTATGAGGTTCTGGAAGAGCGGTTGCTTGAAGCGCTGGAGCTGCCTTTGAAGCGTAGGGCACGAATCCTGGAATGTGGCCATTATATCGGACCTTCCAATGATTTGGTGGCCGGGATGGGGGCGGCGTCTGATGATGAAGAAAGCGAGGACGATGACGATAGTTGTGAGGATGTTGATAAGGTATCACGGCGCCAGAGTCTGACTGATTCGACCCACTGGTGTAAGACGTGTCGCTCGGACATACGCTATGAGTCCTCTCTTGGAAAAGGCAAGGTGTTCCGGGTCAAAGTATATGCCAGCAATGGGTTGATGCGCGCTGGTGCTTGGCAGGCCTGCTGGAAGGAAATGGAGCGTGTTGATGTAGAGCTGGAGCCTGTCGTAGATGCGATGGTTCAGGAAGAGCTTGTTCACTTGGCGGCTGAGCAACAGAGGATCCTGGATATGGAGGAGGAGGCGGCTGCTGATGCTGCTGCCGCGGCGGTCGACGAGGAGATACAGCTGAGGGAGGAAGCGGAGCAGGCTCTCGCGTCAGAGCAGGCTCTTGCGTCGGAACAGACGGATGTACCACGAGAAGAGCCCAATATGACGACCGAGTCGTGTTCTATCTTCGAGGACGATGGCGAGAACCAAGAAGAGGGGCGTTTAAGAGAGATCTATGGCCATCATAGTCCCGAGCCTCACGATGAGATCTGCCCACCGGGCCCTTCACCTCCTCCTCAGCAAGCCGAGTTTACGCGGCAAGAGGCCCCGCCTTTGCCCTCCGAGAGAGCTTTTGAGCATCGTCAAGAGAGACGCGAAAAGCCACGAGGTCACCACGATGGTGCATCGTTGCCGGAATTATTCCTCGAGGCACTCAAGGTGTTTATGCAGGACCAGAAGAACGTCATGATAGGACTTTTGAGTTTTCTGGTGCTGATTCTGGCCGTGAGAAGTGGTAGCTCGCAGGATCATCACGCTTTGTCTGAGAACATGGTTGTTCCGGACTCGATAGTACAGGCATCAGTCGAGACTGTCACTCAACACACAGAGATTATATCCGAGGCGACAGCGGCGGTGGATACACTGGATGACACGGTATGGGCTTCCACGGCGGCAACACAACAAGAGAGCATGTTTGCACCCGCTGATACGTGTATGATCTGTTCCAAGGCCTTGGAGATGGCGGAGATGTCGCTGAGGGATGTTCTTACTACGACGGTGGAGTTGGTGGAAACGGTTACGAGGAGTGCTCTGACGACAGTTACGGAAGAGCTTGTGAGTACGGTTACGGAGGAGGCTTTGAGGACTGTTACGGAGACGATGTTCCAGACGGTTACTGTTGCGGCGGGCCCTCCACAGGGGGGTGTGGTTGAGGAGAGGTTTGAGGAGAAACAGTCTATGTCTGCGGTGAGGGCCTCGGAGATGTATGCACAGGATGGGAGTCTGGATGCTGGGGTGGACATGACTTTGGATAACGTGGAGGAATTATAATGGAGGCTTCAGCAGATGGAGGGCATGAAGGAGCTTTGAGGGTTCTTCGGGCCAGGAGGGAAGCAGGTATGATGAGCCAATATTTTCTCTTTTTGTTCTTTTATGACATGACAGTGACGGGTTCATGAATTGCGCGGTTATTGAGGGACAGAGCATGGGGTCAGTTTGGATTGAGGGAATGGATGATGGATGTCTATAGGTATAGGGGGACGAGAATATGAATGGATGTAGCTTAGAATGAAGTATAGTCGATATTTTGCATGTGTAATGAAAGATGATGAGTATACACGCCTGGCTCTTTATGTGCAGAAAGTTGGCGGGCTGTGAAGAGTTTAAACGAGAAGGGCTTTAATCTCGTTATGTAGAGTACCATGACAACGTTGTCTTTCGCTTAGGTGGTGGAGGCAAGTGTGTTTTCTTTGGTAACATAGCTGACGGCCTGCAAGATGAGAAGAACTCGTGAGTTTCTAAATGCAGGGTCCTCACAATGCTGTTTGCCAGACGTGGAAAGAGGCAAGTATATCTGAGTGCATGTAGCCATATCTTTTATCAACGTTGTCGACGGTCTGGAAACGTTGGAACGGAACAGCCTTTCTCACTGTACAGATTACTCCTACGTACCATAGGTATTGAGTCATTGACTGCCAAACCTTAACAACAAAGGGTATTTGCTTTGTAAATCACCATAACAAGACTACCAGGCTATGAAGGTGGGAAAACGAACAAAAAGCATGGATATTAATAGAAACAACAGACCACCCTGCTTTTTGCTGCCAAGCCGCTCCCCGGCTCATAACTGAATAGCAATGTCCATACACTCAATTCTCCATTCCCTCTTGCCCAGCCACGTCCTCAACCACTCAAGCCCCAACCCAGTCCACTCAGCCCTCTTAGCCGCCATATCATCCGCAGCCGCGCCAGCCAGCGCCTTCGCCATATCCACCACCGTCGCGTTGAACAAAGCCGCCGCGTCTACTTCATCAGCGCTTCTCGTGGCGGCGCCGGCGGTATCGACCTTTGGAGGACGCGGAAGGAACCAGTTGCTGCGGACGTCCAAGAAGCACCTGTCGGACCAGTTGCACGAGGTGAAGAAGAGTATGAGGAGTAGGATCGAGCAGTACACGCAGGGCCGGTTGAGGAAGTAGGTGCAGATGAAGAAGAGGAAGATGAAGGCGGGAGAGGCGTTTGTCGGGATGAAGAGGAGGGGGAGCCAGCTATGCAGAGAGAGATTAACGTTAGTAAAGGCTTCTTCGATTTGACGATGCTTCTCTTGAAGCGGGCAGGGGAGCCGGGGGCATGTGGTTACTTGCCTTCTTAGGCAAAACATTGTGGATGGCGATTCGGCGGACGAGGCGCGAGGCGTTGGGCTCGATCTTGACGGGGACGCATGCGCGGTGATGACATGTAATTGTTTGAGAAATTGAGAATGGTGAAGGGGCTTTGCGGACGCGAAGGATCTGTTCGATTCTCTGCCGTCGATCCGGGCGATTGTGGGGTTTCTGAGTTGAGGGCCTGGTCAGTGATGTGTACCTATGTACCTGTAGGCTGTCGAGTCTCGGAGAGCGTTGGTGTTGACAGGTTGCTGTCGGGTTGCTTGACGCGCAGGACGGCGATACGCCGGTGATGGTTTCGTGGAGGTTTCAACGACTATGGTCTACCGTTACCTATCGTGAGTCGTGAGTCGTGACCCGTGGGTTTGGCCTGCATGATCGGGCCCATCGATAAGCGCGCTCATGGTTGGGTCTTTTCGGAGGTCATTGGCTTGCAAGTTGCGGGCGTGTATGACAGGGACAGTGAAAAGTAGCTAGTATGCACTGTGTGATATGCACTGTGCGTTGTCACTGGGTTCTGCAAAGTCGCAGTTGGATCGCATACTGGCTTGCTTCATTTTCTCTCTCGATTTTCTTTTTCTTGAGCTTCCTTTTTGAAACAGGCGTAAGTGAGCGAGCAACGGGCGCTGAGTGAGAAATCATCGTCAAATGAGGTATAGAAACACCAGGTGCACTACAGGTATATGGGACAATTGGGGTTACCGTGAGTTGCCATTGATCTACGTATATAAAACGCTTGATTCTCTTGGGAAGCATATGTCTCTATCGATCAAGGGTTGATGGACGATCTGACGACGAGGTGATGAACGAGGTGATGAATGCGGTGATGAATGCGGTGAATAAGTGAGCATCATGTATGTACATGTGTGTTACATAGGTACTGTACATACATATCACACCGACAAGACCTTCACGATCACCTCCGCTACTGACGACGCATGCGACATGTACCTATTGGACCATCCCATAGATGCGCGGCGAAGGCTCAAAGTATGTATGCATCTCCATGACTGCATGCTGGTGACTCGTCATGAGGACTGTAGGCGCCGTTGTTGGGCATTCTTTTGCTGCTGGTACTGCCGGTCAGCTGCTGCATGAGGAACAAAGAGTCAGCGGCGGGGGTCGCCCTCTTTCCGCGGCCTTCTTTCTTTCTTGGCGTTGCTGAGTCCTGACCGCTCGATCTGTTTGTCACTTTGTCACTTTGTCACTTTGTCACTTGTACCTGAATACGACTTTGTACCCTGTTTGTACCCTTTGCAAGTTGGCAACCTTTTTGGTCCGTTTGGGCGGTTGCCAAATTGAGAGGCGGGGAACGCGAGCACGCGAAAAGGACCCAAACTTTTCTTCCCTTTCCGGCCGCTGCGCTTCCTCCTCTTCTTCTTCACCTCCAACGCACCTCTGACAATAGCAAAGTCGCAATCGCCATCGCCATCGGCACACAACGCTTCGACACATTCGACGGCTGCCTGTTTGAGAGCATTATCTGTTGTTTATTCCTTTACTCTCTTATCCATTTATATCTGCTTTCCGTCGTCTTCGACGCCTAGGCGCCGCCTCACCCGAAGCCGCCACGCAAGTCTGCCTTCAGCTGAATCGACTGTATCACTGGTGGCCTGCCCTTTTATATTCACTGCCGCATCCACGGTCGTGCCATAGGGTGCTGACGTGCTGCGTTACCATCTATCTTCGCTTCCTGTCGTCCCTTCTGAACGAGCTCTGACGCTCTGCATCCGCGAAGAGCTATGGATATTCCTCCTCCTGCTCCGACGCCACCGCCCCTTCTCAGGACCAACAGGATGGCTTCCAATGCTGAACGCACTGCCAATTTGCTGAATTTGCTCAAGTTCAGCAATGCACCGAGTAGCTCAAGCTCCCAACAGCAACAGCCACCGCAGCCTCAGCCGCCGCTCGACCGCCAACATTACCCGCACTCATCACGTCAATCTAGCTACTCGCAGGCTCACTTTCCATCGCCGCCTACTCTTCTCCATCAGCCGGCACCCGCCGGTGCTGATCCCAAGGGTCTACTGGCTGCATTGATGAGAGGTGCTTCTCACGAAGGCGAAGAGCCCAGACAGACTTCGACTGCTCCCCATGCTCCCCACCCGACCCAGCCCGTCGAAACCAAGGCCTTTGGAGATGGCCCGCCGCCTTCCAACACAACGTCCTTTCTACTCAACCTGCTGAATCGTCCGAAGCCCAGCCAGACTAGTCCGGCTGATAGAACTGAAGAAAAGTTGGCATACGCACGAGCTTATATCGCTGCTACGCGGGCTGCGGGGGCTGCGGAGTCGGAACCCCTTCAGATCTCTCAATACCAGCAGCAGCCTCATCAGCAGCCTGAGGCTCAGCATTTCCCCCAAGGTGCCGAGTCCGTTGTTTATGCCGATATGCCGACCCATGCTGCTACTGACCATGAGTCCCATCATCCTGCGACACAAATTCAAGAGCCTCCCGCCGATGGTTCTGCATTGTATCAGAAGGTGGCCGGCAGTCTGCCAAAATCATCGCCAAAGCCTCCTACGACTCAGCCAGCTGGTCATCGTGGAGTTCCTGCGCAGTCTTTCCAAATTCTCAAAAAGGATCATTCCTCTCCTCCTGCCTCCCACAGCCCAGAGCAGTCCCGTTCAGCTGCAGACGATCGCAGTCCTATCGTTAGCCCCCTCGGGCAGGCTCGTCGTGTGAATCCCCGTACACCATCCCTGCACATACACCAATCGAAGCGACAGGTGGCGAAACAGTCCCCTCCAACGGGAACCGATGACCCCATGACAGCGGCCGAATCCAGCAAAGAGACAGTTGCCGACGCTGTTCACGACATTGCGGAAAAGGCCGACATGGATGCTCAAGAGGCTCTTGAAAGAGCTGAGCACGGACGTAAACATACATCCGCTGTTGTTGATGCTGCGGAGAAGAAAATCTCCCCCGGCCCGGAACGTCCTCGGGAAAAAGCTACTACCTCTACCGTTCAGGCCATCGAGGAGCAGATTGTTCGAAATATTCGTGGCGGGAAGCGCATTCCCGTTGGATCACGCTCACCCGAAGGTACTGCGCTTAAGAATGCCTCCGACTCGGGCAACGCTATTGGTGATCAGACGCAAGACTTGGCGGACTTGGCAGACTGCTGGGAGAGCGCTGACCAGGAAGAGATTGTTGTCATTGAGGAGAATGAGGCACAGCCTGTTCGAGTGTACAACTTTCCAATGAAGCCTTGGATCTCGATTTCTCTGCAGGAAGAGCTCAATGTAGTACGACCCGAGTTTCGCGACGAGTCCATCATGGACATTGCCCGCCTCAAGAAGGAGTTCGATCAGATCGATCGCAACCTCTATACTGCCTCACAAACCTACATGACCTATGGGATGTCCAGGCAGGGCGGTTTGCGTGTCATTCGTCAAGACGATGGCAAGGACGCAAAAGTCTTCAGCGACACCAAGGACAGGATCTTCAATGTTGTCATGTCGGTGACGCCCTCGGAAGACGTCAGCGTCCAGCGAGAAGCCATCATCGGCACGGGTATCAGCGGCACCGTCTACTGGGTGCAGATCAAGGATGGCGAGAAAGACCACATTGAGGATACACACTTGGAACAGTATGGATTCGCTCTTCCTCCCATCTCCTCGCATGACGGTGACGCCCCTGGTGGAGTGCTCAAGACCAGAGCTCGTGCCTCCACGGCCCATCCCGAGTTCTTCGCAGTTGGTCGCGGCAAAGCCATCAACTTTGTTTGGCCCTCCTACATTCTCCAGAACAAGCTGTTCAAGGTTGGCCATGATCGAGTCGTCGATACCGAAGCTCTGCTGAAGCAAAGCTCCCTGAAGATCAACACCGGTAAGGCTGGCAAAGACTTCACCTTCAGCCAAGACGATACCGTCGTTGTGTCCCTTGATAAATCCGGTCGTGTCAAATTCTGGGATGTACGAGAGCTCACCGCCGCCCACCAAGATTCCGACCCGCGATTCCCCCTGCCCGCCCACTCATCCTTGGAAATCAAGGAGCCTTTGTTGACCTTGGCCACGACGCCCGAGGGCGAGAAGACTTGGCCCACGTCGGTGTTCTTGCTGGACAAGCAACGGCCTTACCAGAAACGAGGCGCTCTTCGCTACATGATTGTCGGTATGAAACAGAACCACACTCTGCAGCTTTGGGATCTCGCACTCTGCAAGCCGGTCCAGGAACTCAATCTTCCGCACAGCAAAGAGTCGGATGCCGTCTGCAGTGTCATGTATCATCCAGAAAGTGGTATGATTGTCATTGGCCATCCGACCCGCAACTCGATCTACTTTGCCCATCTCTCTGCTCCCAAATACAGCATGCGGAACGTTTCTCAGGCGGAGTACATGCAGCGAATTATTACTCAAGACTCTTCCATTCTACAGCCGGATAGTACCGCTGTAATTAGTGGAGTCCGGGAGTACTCGTTCGCCAACCGTGGGATTCTTCGTAGCCTGGATATTCTGGGCTACCCGGCCATGGTGCAGGATCACCACGAGCCCACCCTGTTCGAGCTTTACGCGATGCATTCCAAGGGCGTTGCCTGTATTCTTGTCAAACAACGCGAGTTGGGTTGGTCCAAGGACAACAGAGTTCTCGATCCCGTGGATGGTGTGGAAGAAGGCTTTGTGGCAATTTCCAAGATCAAGGTGCCGTCGCAGCCCACGGAGCTCTTTAGCAAGGGCGGCGACAAGGATATGGCTAACAAGGATGTTACCGCACGTCCTGCCGCTGGAGAGGCGACTCGGCAGCTTACCCCTACCGACACCGAAAGCACCCAGCGCGCTTCTGGCTCGGCCTCGGCTGCGGCTGCGGCTGCACCCGTGACTGCTCCTGCAACTGCTCCTGCGACTGCTCCTGCGACTGCCCCTACGACTGTCGCTGTTCCCAGCAATTTCCCTCCAGTAAACGCAAAGACCGGGCCCAAGGAGGCAGAGCCTTCCCTTCAGACGCCCGCTGAAAAGCCCGAGCGCAGGTCTCGAAAGAGAAAAGGCAAGGAACCAGAATCCGTTTACAACGCAAACGCGAGTACTTCTCGTGCCGGTGGCGGTGCCATCGCCAGTGGAAGTGGAGGTGGCAGTTCTGGTGCAGGTGCTCAGTCCGGCAGGGCAGAGACTGTGAACAAGCTTGCCAACAACGGCGGTTCTGCAGTTTCCAATGCTGTCTCGGCCGCGGCGCTTGATTCTGCCATGAACACGGTTCAGACACGATTGACTGCTGCGGTCTCAGACACGCTCAAGTCATCGCTGAAGAATCTTCAGGGCAAGATTGATGAAGGCGCAAGACTCCGCGACGAAAACTTCAATCAGCACCAAATCAAGCTCCTGGACATGGTGTCAGAGGTGCTCAATGAGAACACGCAGAAGGTGTTGGAAACCTTGATTCATCATCAATTCACAAAGTTGGTGATACCTGCTATTGGCGACAAGGCTACCAAGGCCGTCTCGGACGTCCTCCAAAATAAGCTTCAACCCCATATTGCATCGACTGTTCAGAAAGAGATTCAGTCCTCTCTTCCTCGCGCCCTGACCCAGTCTCTTCAATCAGCCGATCTCGCCTCGACTGTCGCAGACCGTGTAGGCAAATCCATCAACTCGACGCTGCAGCAGGAAGTTGCCACGACGCTGACCCAGCGTCTCACGCCGACCTTTAAGAATCTTGCCAGGCAGTCCGCCCAGCAGGCCGTCAAAGAAGTTCATCAGCAATACCAGGGCGGGCTAGAAAAAATGCAGGCTCAACACGCTGCTGACAGTCATAAAATTGATCAACTGCTGACTTGTGTTACCGGTCTGACCGATATGGTTTCCACAATGGCTGCCTCTCAGGCCTCGCTCCAAGCCGAAGTTCTCAAGCTGAAGCAGCAGCAGTCGGCTCATGAACTACCGGGCTTCCAGGCACTCTCCACCAGAGATGATGTCGGCGACGGTAGTGGCCTCGGATCTCGGGTTTACGGTCCGCTTACGTATAACAACGGCGCGGTTCCCGTCCCCCATCCCCAATCGAGCGTCGCAAGTCGTCAATCCAGCCATGTTCCCAGCCAAAGCTACTACAAACAGGCGCAGCAACAACGCTATCAACAGCCGCAGCAACACTATCAACAGCCACAGCCACAGCCTCAGCAACATCAATATCAACAGTACATGGCTACTAGCCCCGAGTATATACGCGGTGGCCAACCCTTGGGCAGCAGTCCTCGGTCGTCTGTCCCTGTAACTGATCTCGCAGTCACAAGCAAGGTCAGCGGAGTTGCCGGAGCATTCGCGTCGCAGGTGACCAAGATGAATGCTGAATCTGAGCACGATATCCAGCGGCGTGTCCAGATCATGGAACAGGCCATCAAGGAAGACCGCCTTCAGGATGCCATGATCCAGTGGATCCAGAGTGGTTATGCGCAGGAGATTTTTGAGAGATGCCTCAGTTTGCAGCATCCCAGTCGCTTCGAGCACTTGCCGCCGATTTTGCTTCTTGTTGTGATTGCCACGATTGCCAATTTCCTTCGTCTTACGATGTACCTCAAGCAGGAGATTGACTGGGTTGAAATGGCCGTCAGGACCTTTGCTGACAGCTTGGCCGATCTTGTAAGTTGATTTGACACCTCGGCATCTCATGTAGATATGTAAGCAAGGATTCGTTGAAGCTGACTTTTTGAACAGGATCCAGACCAGGAGGGCTATCGCGACATGATGGGTAGTGTATCCCACACGCTTGAGTTGCTTATGGAGCGACTCAGGCCCCTGATTGCCGGGTACGACACCAGCTATCCCGTTGATCCATGGCTGGCTACTGTCGATAAAAGAAAGATGGAATGGGTGTTGCAATGCGCGCAGAGCATTCTGCAGACTCTTGGAATCTCAAGGCCATGAGTAGGTGCAGATGCGCGGCGGGCCAACTGTTTTTGTCTTTCTAGTTTTCGTTTTTCATATCTTTCCATTGTTCTATGTACGCAAGGTACACACGAGCCGAGCCGGAGTTGGGTGCAAATGTGATGCACGTGGATATCGATATCTTTGGCCAGAGACGGACACGGACAGCTCTCTGTGATTTATGCAATGTTTGCTACTTACCCTGTTTGATGCTTGTTACTTGGTTCTTTACGTACCTTTTGGCTTTAGTTGACTGTGTTTCTCATCAAATTTTGAGCTATTTGATTGACCTTGTTAATGTCTGTAAAGCCAAAATGAGGAAGTTTGGGGTTACGGTTTATGCCCGTCTGGTGAACGATGGTTACTTTCCAGAAGGTGATGGTTTGAGAAAGTGGGAATGGATCTGGACGCGACCACATTTTGATGATTGGAATGATGTAACTTCAAAATGGTTTGCATTTATCTGTTTGTAAAGAAGGTGATTCTGCGCGGGTCATGGGAACTTGGTTGCCGGACGCTTTGTTTGATGTAAGACATGGCAGACTCCATACTCTGGAGTCCAGAGTGTATATATAGTCTAGGGTTCTTCACTTTGAACGTCTTCAAGTCTCCAAACATGGAGACTAGCCAACTAGGAAAGTGTTATCTTCATGGTATCGAGCTGGTGTGTACATGTTTCATCTGTTCATTGTGACAACTTCAGCACGCTTGGAGCAATATTCCAACAGCTATCAGTTATCAGCGACCCTTTCGCGTGTTTCCTGGTGCTGTACCGTCCTTAAAATGGATCTTCAATTCTCGTAACCTCGTTTTTCTACAAGTCTATCTCTAATACGTCTTTCTCTACTCGAGCAAGTTGAAACCCATGAGTGAATGTATCAAATAACAATCATAGAATGAGTGATATGATACCTAGTTGTCAGAAAGACAATCTCCCACGCCCTCTCTCCTGTGTCCTCGTTCTCCCCTCCCCAGTCTCATTCATCCCTTGAACCCCCACCCTCATTCCCTTCAGGAGTCAGCAGGCACCTTAAAAGGCAACTCTCTATAGTACCGCCCCTTCTCAATCTTCTCCACCGCCTGAGCCTGGAACGACTTGATCGTCCCTACCCGGGTCCTGAGCTTCGCGGCACAGCTCGGCACCGTGTTGATGATCTTCTCTTCGACTTGTGCCAGGAGCGGGATGTACGTCCGGAGGCATATGACGAGGTAATTGCACCAGGAGCCCTTTGTGCCGGAGGTGTAGCAGTTTGCGGCGAGGTCTATGGGGAGCCGGGTCTGGCTTCTGTAGAACTATAGGAAGAGCGAGACTGTGAGTGTCAAAGACAAAGATGAGATCACTATTGAGTGATAGTCGTGTGTGACTACATGGAGGAGTGCTGCGTGATGAGAGGGAGGAGGGCTGTATGTTAATTGAGTAATCTCGTGGTGATACGCACGTCCTTGTAGAAATAGTCACATGTTGCTTGCTCCGCGCTCCCGTTTAGTCCGCTGGGGAGCTGCGGGAAGTTCTTGTTGGTGCGGTTCAGATCATGTATGAACTTTACGTAGTAACGAACACTGCCCTGTTTATAGAAAACACACGTGAGTATGTGAGTCGCCATGTGCCGTTCTGTAGCTATGTGTTTCACGCAAACCCTTTCACTACACACATACGCGACGCATCAAACGGGTTACGGGGAGCATGAGAACATGGCACTTTCTACAGAATGTACGAAAGAGGCCCACGTACTTTGTATTGACGATCGAGGTTGGAGTCCATAGGCCCAGATGTCTGTTCGGAGAGACTCCGACTGGTATCCGTGATGTTGGTCAATATGTTTAGAATTGGATTCGTCGACTTGGCGGTGATGGCAACGCTGCTGGCCAGCACGGCCGGAAGGCCGAGCAAGAGAGTTGCTGGGAGCAAAAAGGGATGCATCTTGGATGAGATGAGAAAGAGGAGTAAGAAGAATGACGATACTATGTAGTTTATAGTCTGGAATTTGCTCTTGCTTTCTGACGGTGTTGGATGCCGGTTGCTGGAGAGGCTAACTCTGATTCCTGAAGGGGAAGAGAGTCTAGAGTTATATAACGTTATGCAACGAAAGTGGCAATGAGAAGACATTGGCCGGAGAAAATGTTCCGTTCCCCGCTCGTCTGTCTCTCAAGATGAGTTCATCTCTCTTGAAAGTTGAAGTGCAGATGGACCTGTTTAGCGTAGGCTTATGGGACACTTGTCCCGCCTCCCGAAGGGCATACTAAGATGATGCAGCATCTCCGCAAATGGAGCCCAAGACACCGTAAACTATTTGACTAGGCATGTCTCTGAAACATGGCGGCCAGAATATGCCGCATCGTGGTGGCAAAGCTTCAATATTTCACAATTCACATCTCTAGTTTCAGTTCCTGTTTTGAGAATGCTTACGACGCCGAGGAGAGGAGGGGGTAAATCCACGATGAGTCGATGGAGTGCCTTGATGCATCAAGTAGGCATCTAGGTATCTACATCTTTGGGCGGTGAGAAATGTCGCGGAGACAAAGTTAGATGGAAACGGTGTGCAAGAAGAGAACAAAGTTCAACAAACAGCCGGGGAAAAGAAAAGAAAGAGGAATGAAACAGAAAAGCCATGTACGTATGTACTCTCACGCAGTTTAAACCGAGGGTTCATACAGACAAAGTCAGGTACAAAGGGATTACTAAAGCCGAATTAGTTCATTGAATTTTTTCACAGCCTTCTTTTCTTTGCAATCACAATTGAGGTTATTCTGCTGTGCATTCTTTGAGTAGGACTGCGATTCTTGAATGTGCTTTTTCGAACAAGCCTCCATCAGATCTATACACAATTATATACAAAACCCTTACTAGGTATTCCGATATGCTTCGACATTATGCCCCAACCAGGTACCAAGTCAAAGGCATCCACAACCGACCGAATCCACTGGTCCGACGAAGAGGCGCTTTGCCTGCTCCATCTACTGTTTGAAGCTCGGCGAAATGAACAGCTCAATAATGATAAGATTAGTGCTCTAAGAGAGGTTTTAAAAGCTTCATTCCTACTCTTCGTCGGACCTTACTTGCGATTGAGAACCGATATACATATTTACTTCAAGAAGGTCTGGCGAGCCTTTCGAGCGGCAGAGTCAAGATCCGGCACAACTTACTCCGTATGATGAAGAGACTGGAAAGCTTCACATGAGCGATCAGACAATTAAATACTGGAAAGCTTCACATGAGCGATCAAACCATTCAAGACTGGAAAAGCTTTACATGAGCGCTCTATTTAATGGTTTGAGCGCTCATGTGAAACTTCCCAGTCTCTTCATAATAAGTTGTGCCGGATTTTGATTCCGCCGCTCAAAAAGCTCGCCAAGCCCGCTTCGAGTAAATATGTACATCGGTTCTCAATCGCAAGTAAGGCCCACGATGATATGCTGTATAGGAAGGTGATGGCAGCCGATGAGTTTCGTCATGATGGCGTTGGTTTTTGTCTGTAGTCCGCGGGACTGAGTTTGTCGGCACTTTTTACTGAACAAGAACGACAGGCAAGACGAGAAAGCCACGAAAGGACGAAATGGGTCAACGCGGACATATTTACCGCAGGTGCTCTCCTCTCGTATGTCAATAATCCAAAATTCCAAGTCCATTCTACCATGTCGACTCGCAGGCCCAGCATCTTGTTGTCTCACTTGTAACGCTCGCAGCCCAGCCAGTCCACGACATGTTCCATCACCCCCTTGCAATCTTGCAGTCTCCGCCAGACAGGCCAATTGTGCGATGCACGTCTGGAAACAACATTTCTCTGCGATGAACGAATGCTCATAAACATGCCAAAAGAATTCATGCTCTAGCTCGACAGGCGGCGACAGAACTGTGAGCCTGTTGCGAGAGCCCGTGTCCGGGTAGAAGAGCTCTCTGGTCTGTACGTCCGATCGGCCATTGTCCTAGATATTTTGACATTTTTTTCCAGTCTTCTGCTTTGACCGATTAGCGAGCTCTATGTACGTCAAGGCGGAAGACGTAGCTTGCAAATCGATCAACGCAGAAGACTGGAAACAGATATCAAAATTTCTAGGACATGGCCGGTCGGAGATACACACCAGAGAGCTCTTCTACCCTGGCAAGGGCTCGCAACAGGTTGGCCAGTCCTGTCGCCGCCGTGCCGACCTTCTCATCGAGCTAGACGACGAATCCTTCTGGCACGTCCATGAGCACGTCGTTTGACGTAGACAACTGTCGTTTCCAGACGTTCATCACATAATTGGTGCTTGTTTAGGTTGACTTACTCCTGTCATATGATTTGCATGGCCACCACAGATAGATTGAGCTCTTATAGAAGGAACATCTCGCCCCTTTTGAAAGTCGTGATCGATCGTAGTGTGGCTTCGGCAAAGCCCAGGGCAGTCAAGAGTGACTCCGGGAATTCAGGAGAGCCGTTAAAGTAAAATCCCCGACACCGGGTGAAAAGTCTGTGAGTAGAACGTGTAGCCTCGGCCTTGCATCTTCGGTCGCGGGGCTTGGTACTAAGCCTCTTGGCTGATAGGAACCAAGTTGCAACGCAGTACGCGCAAGGCCGATGTTACACGATCTACTCACGGCAATTTTGCGTCAACGGCTCTCCTGACTTCCTGGAGTCACTCTTGACTGCCAAAGCCGTAAGGCCTAAAAGGCATCGCAGCAGCTGAGAATGGTGAAGGCTGGGAAGTAGGCAGAAATCAATTAACCTCGGGGCGGCCAATGGAGATTCGAGTCGGTAGGCATTTGAAGCTGCGATCGAAGCTTCGTGCGTATTGCCCTCTGCGAACGATTGTTTTGTGTTGTGAACTGGTGAAGGAATGAGGGTTTTTTGGGTGGGGCGAGGACACCGTAAGCGACATGTATGTATGTACATAGGTACTTATCATGTACACGGTATGTACACCCGTAGGTATGTACATCAATATGTACGGAGTACCAACTTCTGCTTTTGATGAGGGGTATCCCTGTCGGGCGCCGTAACTTCCGCTATCTCCCTTGTTGGAACTTGGCAGTTGTCCACGAAACTCTACGATCTATCGCTTCGCGATCGATGCTTGATGCATAAAACCGCAACACCGAACATAATTACCTTGCTGAGCGTGCTTAGAGAACTCTCTGCACACCGCCTGCCATATCAAATACACACAATCTAGTGATGATGAAGACTTTTGACTCTTGAGGAGTTGAAAATACCATATTCTGTCCACCATTTGAAGCCGTATTTGCCCCGTTCCCGGCCGTGCCTCATCACAATGTCAAACACACAAGCGACCAATTTCTCGCAGCTTCCTAGCGACCCAGCAACACCAGCAACACCAGCAACACAAAGAGCAGGCACCTGATCCAAAGAGGATACATTCAAGATCCTAGAACAGCTCCTGGAGGCACGCCGAAACAGAGAGAAACCGACCTCATCGACATTGAAGAGGCATGAAAGCCTCATGCAAAGGATTTTAAAAGATTGGCCTATTGTGCCGTGATACCTTCCACCTCGACCATGACGACGAGGTGTTTTCAAATCTCATTACGCCAGGGAATTCCGTCGTGCTTGTCACGCTCTCGCTTCGCCTTCCACCCAAGCAGATCTGATGGGTGCAAAATTAACCGGGATGTTTTCGTATACACGGCTAGCGGTGCGATCCTTGGGGCCAAGGAACTCTCTGTCTCGGAGCGTCTCCAGGAGCTCGAACGTGTCTTCTTTGGACCAGGCGCATCCTCTTCGTGGTGCCGGTGTTGTCGGGTCGCGAGACATTGGTACTTGTATATCTGACATTGCGATGAGATATGGCTGGAAATGACAGAAAAAACAGTTCGGGATGAATTCGGTCCTATCTTTCTGGATCTTGAACTAATAAAGGTACTTGGCCTTAAGTGCCCTCAGGAGTCAATGGGGTCGTTATGACTTCACCTCGGAGGTATGAGGTATGTACCTAACACGATTGAGGCATCTCCGCCCAAGCTCACAACACATGGTCTGCAACGTCTTCAAACAGAGAGTAATAAGCATCTCTTTACTACAATCAGAGAGCTCAGAGATAGATGCATGCCTCATCTTTCTACAGACACAATCAGAGACACCTTGAAAACCGGCATCATGCATTGCAAAGCCTTACAACCCTAAGATCCGACCGACGATGATGTCTGAAAATCAAGAATCAAGGCCAGTGTTGGATTCGCAAAGGGAAAGCAAATGGAAGCATTGGCAAGGTCCGAAAAGAAGAGACGTCGACAGATTGAAATACACTGTAGACGTGCTACACAAAGACGGACAAATTACTCGAATCGGGCTTATGACGTGAAATCTCACGCAGGAACCACCGTCTTGACGTCTGATCAACGCTTGACGACACCTTGGCGCGGTTTTCCCGTAGCTGACGGTGCGGAGTAACGTAGTCTATCTCTGCTTCATCCGAGATAGGTGTCGGTTCTGTCCTGGAAGCCTGAACTAGTTGCT
>SRQL01000144.1:0-52888 GCA_018360575.1 Claviceps sp. LM454 group G7
CTATGGGGGAGTATTGAGGAATATGCCATGCTAGTGCTGGCAGCCGCATCACGTGACGGCCGAGCCTGCACCCTATGTACATAATATTCCCACTTCCCACAGTTTGGGAAACTTAGCTCTTCAGTCAAAAAGAAAGTTCCATTTTGCCCCCCAATTGCTTAACAATTTTCGTCTTTATGGGGTACTTACAAGCCCCGCCGCTCAAATTTTGCTAGTCAAAACTCAAAAGCCCTTTCTCCTACTTGAGAGGCCTTCACTCCCCTGATTGGCACACTAGACTCTTGTGATTGCAACAGTACCAACAGTCTTGGTGCGTATGTTAGAGACCTTATTCTATTTTTAGCCACAGCATATGACGCCTCTGCGACTTGTCTGCTCGCCATGACAGACGAGTACACTGCACCACTACATATTACTTACCCAAGCCCAGCAAGTTTCTCTCAAATTTGCCCCCGTTTCTTGCTTTTCCTACCTATTTTTTCACATACCTGAGGGATTCGGATCTTCTTCCAAATTCGCATAAGCATTTACCATGCCATCAATCCTTTGTCTACACATAGGCATACCTGGCCCACCACCTCTGAACCACGAACAAGACGAGACATTCCAGAGCACTCCGCGCGACTGAATCCTGATGAAGCACGCTTGCAGCTCGCGAAGATCGAAGGCGTCTATGTACGGAGTAGGAGGATTGCGTGACGCATGGAATTGTACACAAGAGTGAACTTCCGAATCATTCGAGCAACGCTGCCGTTAAAGTTGGTTGATTCGGAAAATTGGAAACTGACCATACGTACCTGCTGCAGTCTGCCTGGTTCCGCGCCGCGCGGTGCCATTCTTTTTCTCGCATCCACTTTTGCATTCGCATTCGCATTCGCATTCCGAACGAGAGGTTTAATTGAGATGGTTGGCTATCGACGATCGTGGACACGGAGTCGGATGGAATTGGACAATGGAAACGGAGATAGATACCTGCTTGGTATACAGAAAAGAGTCGGTGCACCTGACTTGCTGGTTTTTCTGGTACTCGATGTGTCGTTGGCCACCGTTTCGTTCATCTCAGCTAGTGTGTTGATGGTCCATACGATTCTTGCCAGCTGTCACGACTGACGCTGGAAAATGTGGACTTCAGTCTTCTTGTAACTCACTGCCTCACGTACGGTGAACACTCGATTCTCGATGTCAACATCTCACATGCTGTACACTCAATTTTCAAAGAGAAGAATTCTCGTAAATAGTTCAATAGATGCGTCACAGTCTTTGACTTGATCATGATAGAAAAGAGCCAAGTGTGTTGATGTCACGACGAGGGCCGCAGGCGACTCCGGGGCGAGAGAAGGAGATGAAGACTTTGGGACTCAGCTCCTAAAAGTCTATTGATCAACAAGACGTGGACAGTGGACACGAAGTGTTGGTCAAGACTCGAGAGTTTACACAACTTACAAGCTCTAGTGGGATAGCCACTGGTGCCCACACTTTCGTACGGTCTAGACATCGCCACCAGGACGTCAATAATTTCTAGTCTTCTACCGAGGTCGGGTACGAGCATTCAAATACTGGCCACGAGTCTCCCGGGTTATTGACGAGCATTAAAAGGTTAGTTCCGCGTCTCCGACGGTTGGAATCTGGAAACTAGCACACAAGCGTCTCTGAGATCGGACATGATGGGACCCCTTCCAGAAGTTAGTATAAATAGACTGCCCTCTCTCGAGTCCCCCCCCCCTTCTTTTCATTTTTTTTTCAACTGTTCTCTTCTGTTTCCATCGTACAACTTACAAGTACTACAATTAGCTGCTACCACCTGCACTCCTGAGTCTTATTTCTCTTCTACTTCTACCACTTGCATTGGTACTACCTAGTACCAGTAACCACACCCATCACTTCTGCTCGACTCTTTGCTCAAGCATATCCATTGTCTTGACTGCAATTGAACAAAGTGTGATTGCGATTGCATTGGGTGACAAACACCTTTGGTAAGTTTGCTGTCTACTTTTTTTCCCTGTCACACTCTCTCTTATTCCAGCATTGCCTTGTCATGTTCTTCTTCTCGAGAGTCGACCTTGTCACCTTGGTGACTGGTCCTTGTCTTCCTCCGTTTTCTCTTGCTACCCGCTCTTTCACTTTCATTTGCCTCTTTCTTCTTTTCTCATTTGACACTTTGCCTCAATGTTTTTACATGGTTCAACTTTCGCATCTTCTCCATCTCCTCCTGCTTGCAAGTGTTAGTGCACTGCTTCTACTTCGGCCTCTCCATCCCACGCTACCTTTTTTGGAATGATTCCCGTCATTCCCTTCTTCCTATTCTCTTCATGCTTCACTTCTTCCACCTGTTCTTCTCTGTTTCCTATTCTCTCTGCCTTGCCTTCTCCATTTTCTTTTTCTCTTACCCTTCTCCCGGCCCCCCTTTGCTATGATCTAACCAGCCCACAGCGTCATGAAGACCTCACTGGCCATCGTGGCAGCCATGCCCCTTGTCGGGTCAGTCATGGCTCTGCCTGCCGACAACATCACGGCCCGTCTTCTTGGATCACGACAACCTCTCGTCAGACATCCTCGCAGCAACGCTACCGCGGGCGAAAATTCTCTTGTCGGCCCCCCTGTACCGGTCTCCGACAACGGCACAGCTGATCTCATGACCCTGAATAGTGTCCTAGACACCGTGGATCCTGACTGGATCAAGCACCACGTTCCCAAGGCTCTTCCACAAAGCACTTCCTCTGACGCGATGCATTACCAGCCCGTCTTAGACTATAGCACTCACAGCTGCTATAATGTGCCAGCTATTGATGCCGAGGGCAACGTGGCCGAGGGCCTGAGTAGTTCCTACCAGACCAATCTCTCTGGCGGATGCCGAAAGAAGGAGCACTTGGACAATCAAAATGTCTATGTGCGTTCTCGGTGCAATAACGGGTGGTGCGCATACATGTAAGTCTATACACCCGTCTTGGTGATGTTGGGAACATCAGGTACCGTGGTGTATCAATAAAGGAAAAGACACTGTTGATGCATAGAAATACGTAACCAAGGGTCTGAGCTGTGGTTTCGTCACTTGTGTACGCATAAACGATACGATGCAACAAAACCACAGCCCAGACCTTTGGTTACGTATTCCTATGCATCAGCATTGCCTTATCCTTTATTGATATACCGCGGTACCTGACGTTCCCAACAAGTCAAAGTGAAAAAAGGGAAAGTGAAAAGAAGAAGAGAAAGATCACAGTACTAACGTATCTGCGCAGGTATGAGCACTACTTTGAGAAAGATGTCGGCCTGCAGCACGTTGCAGGCATTGGTTCCGGACATCGTCATGAATGGGAAAATGCCGTCGTCGTGGTCAAGGACGGCGAAGGCTTTCCCAGACTTGTCGCTGCATCTGTGCACGATGGTTACATCAGACGCATGCCGCGAAAGCAAGTCAGGCGTGTTCGCTTCCAGGGTATGAAGATGCCTTTTTCTCCCTGTTATTCCTTTCTCCCATTCTCATTCTCTAGCCTTGACTGGTCAATATAACTTGAAGCTGACACCGTTCCCCGACAGGTGCCCATGTCAAACTTGTGTATCACAAGACCGGCGCTGGAACACACGCCTTCCGCTTTGGAAAGCTCTTGGATGAGAATATCAAGAATGACAAGCACAAGTGGGTGCGTGGCGCGCTCGTGGATTGGAATGGCTTTCCCACTTATGAGCTGCGTGACCGCATGGTGCGGGCGTTTGTCAACACGGGGACTGAGCCCAAGATCTCAGATGCTCATTTTGCTAAGTATTTGGACAAGGCTATTGGAAAGAGGGTAAGTTCATACCTCAGTTTTCTTGTCTTTCCTTCTTTGCTTCCAATGCTTGTGCCACCATGGGTATGTTGTGCCATTGCTAACGACCACTGTCGCAGATTCCCTATTTTGATCCTTATATGGAAGACTAAATGGTCAATCCTTGTTGATCTGGTTACGGTATGGTGAGCAGCACATACAAGAGATGTGTTCACTGATGGTAGGGTCGTTTCTGTTTGAGGTCAGGAGTTTTGGAAACATCAAGTTGAAGGCTTTTTCTTCATCTCAGCGTCTGTCGAGCTTGATCTTTGAGTCAAGACTGTACTATTTTGGAGTCTGGTATAGAAGTTTTGATGTTTTATAATCGCGCATTAGCGCTAAGCGACAGGGTAAAGCTGCAAATAATTAGCAATTCTGAATACACGACAAATTGACAATGGACATGATGTCAGGTTCATGTGTGATTGTGCCAGATTGATGCATGTACCATAAATCGAATGCACTTGTGTCTGTGAGAGACTGTGAGTCGGCTTCAGGTTCGAGGCAGAGATCCTAGAGGCGAAGAAAGGAGGGCCGAGATATTCATCGCCGGTTGATCTGGTTACTGGTATCAAAGATGTCTGACGGCTACGCTCACAAGCGTCAGTGCCACGGGACACAATCGTTAAGGGTGCAACATCAAGTTACCAACCAACTTCTTCATCTAATTCTTCGAATATGGCGAGGCAAAAACGGTGAGTTTCTACAGCAGCACATTCTTTCTTGGCTTTCCGAAAAACGTAGCAGCTCCGCCGCCTTTCCGTCGTCCCGAGGGCTTCACTTTCGCTTATGTATTTTCTCAACGATCATCGATGCCCGTGTGTTGACCGAAGAAGACAGCTGAGAGCTCCAACGCAAATCAGAATGATATTGTTTGTTTCGGAATTGGACAAGACGTGGCCCAAAGCTGTGCGTCACGATATCAATGAGATAAAAAGGTCTAGCGCAACCCAAGACTTTACCCGAGCAGTCGGAGCCAGTGCGCCGTTCGCCGTTGTCGTTTTCGAAGACCCGGCTGGCCTTCCGGTACCTTTCTCATGTTGACTCCTCAGACACGGGCTTGAGGGTAAATTCGTCTGGTATGTCGTTGTTGTGTTCGACTACCTATGTGACATTTTTGGCTTTGGCCCAGGTCGGTTCAAACTGGGGGTGTGATCCACGAACGGCAACAATTTTTGCAAACTCTTGCAAACTCACCTTAATTGCATATTTTGGCCCCGCTAGCCGTTTTCGTTTGCCATTTCGCTTAGAAAGATATCGGAAATCTCTCAAATGCATAGATTTCAACTTTGCAAACTCCATGAAGTACACGGCGCACGCGCTAGCCGGGCTCACTTAGATGCCTGCATTAGGGAATAATGCCAAGAATACATACAAACGCATTCTGCCGTTTCTGCCTGCATGAAAACCCGAAATTTGCATAGCGTGAGTTTGCACGGAGCGAATACACTGATTAGGCAAAACTGAAGAAATCGTGCGGCGACGCGTAGCGGAGGCGCACATTTCGTGTTTGCCTCTTTATTTTCTCAATTCGTGATGGAAAAAAATGACGATGATGACCTTCGCCTCGCAGTATCGATTATTTGGTACTACGGTGCACTCGCAGCCGTGAAAATAGTGCTCTTTCGACCTTATCAACGCCTTCAAGAGCATATTAGTTCTCGTGATAACCTTGACAGAGAACCTCTGCTGACGCGCGCCGCACAGCGCTGTTGCAGCGCAGTTGTAGCGAGTTTCAACTTTCAGCACTCGCGGGGGGGCATTGGCCGCTATCGAGACGCTGAGACGGCGGGAAGCCCTGTTGCAGCTCTGTTGCAGCGAGTTTTAGCACTCGCGGGGGGTATTGGCCGCTATCCATGCGCTGGGACGGCTTGCCGGCGCTGGTGGGCAAGCCTCCCTCCGAGTCTCCGACTGCTTGGGAAAAGGTTTGGATTGCGTTGGACCCACCCTTTTGTGCAACAATATGGAGTACTCCGTACGGAGCAGTTCTTCCAGAGAAAAAAACCCGCGTAAAACACCTACCAGGCCACCGTACTATACTTAGGTACTTAGGTACATACTACGCACTGGCAATTCTACTGGAAACCAATCTATACTCCGCTCTTCTTCTTCTCGCTGCACCACGGGACACGGGCCACAGCATGGCAACGAATTTGAACTTTGAACTCGAATTTTGCACTCAAATTGGATGACAGGCGGTTCTGCGTTACTAGCGCCATTCTCCTATCCCATGGGGCCATGAATCATGATGCTCTGGAGTCTGTGGAGTCTGTACGGAGTACGATGGACAGAGTACATACTCCGGAGTCCGTACGTACATCATCACACCTGCGTCAAGAGAATTGAGACATGCCCCTTTGCTTCAACTCTTGCCAACTCTTGGCTTGTTGGTTAGCAAGCGGGCCCTTCTTTTCCTTGTTCCCTGAGTTCCGGCGCCTAAATACGTTGCCTTGCTCCTTTGTTGTCTGGACTCCGGCCCTGTTCTTCTTTGTTACTCGAGTTCTGATGCTTGGCCTTCTTAGCGCCTGAACTCCGATTCTTCGAACACGTGTGACAGGGAGTCAAAATTCAAGGCCTAGGAAGGCACGCCGCACTATAGACGAGGGCTAACTGCAAGTCAGATGTGTAGCCTTCCATGAAACCTATATTTTTACTATATAATGGGTTACGGTATGGGTATGATGGGAGGAATTTGTCTACGCGTGACACTTTCTCCCTGATATTATCTTTCTTCATCCCATCACAGATCTACTCACTTGTTTATTCTTGACTGCAACGACTCAAATTAACTCACCATGATGTATCATCATGTTCAGATGCCAGGCTGGCCAGCACAAAGATACGATGGCGGTACTGATGCCGAATCGCTAGACCGGTACGGACCAGGTGGCTACCATCCTGTTGCATTAGGTGATGTCCTGAAGGATGGAAGATATAAAATTCTCCATAAGCTAGGATGGGGTGGTCATGCTACCACATGGGCTGCAAAAGATCAGAGGTATGTCTATTTCTCCGACGGAAACTATCACTAGGAAATGGCCTTTTTCTAATTCTATGCAAGGGATGATCGCTACGTGGCAGTCAAAATAATGGTGGCCAAAGTTGAGGGGAGCCGCGAGCTCAAGATGTTGCAAGCACTATCTGCTCTACCCAAAGATCATCCCGGGGCGTCATATGTGAACCAAATGTTGGACCATTTCACTCATGTCGGCCCTAATGGCACCCACAACTGTCTGGTCCTGGAACTCGTCGGACCAAATGTTGCAGAGTTTGTTGAATACTACTGCATGAACAACAGGCTTCCTGCCAAGCTTGCGAAACTATTCGCTAAACAGGCGCTGCAAGGGCTCGATTTCCTCGCGACCAACAATATTGGGCATGGAGGTAAGGCCTGTACATCCCAGCAGCACCCAGCCACTTTCCTAACATATTAATTTGGCCTGTAGATCTACACACTGGAAACCTCGCTATAGTCGTGCCCGGCCTTGATGCTCTCAACGAAGAAGACTTTATCGCCAGGCTGGGGAAGCTCGAGACAGGCGCGGTGACGAAATTAGATGAAGGGCCTTGGGCGCCCAACGTACCAACTCAGATCATTATGCCTGCACTCTTCCAGGAACAAGATATTATGGCGGCGCCTTGCCCATCGATCAAGATTATTGACTTTGGAGAGGCCTTCTTTGGCGACGATGCGCCCAGTACGCTAAACACTCCACTCGTTCTACAAGCACCAGAGATCATTTTTGGGGATCGACTGGATCTTCAAGTGGATCTATGGAGTGCCGGCTGTCTGGTAAGCTCTCATTCAATAATTTCAACTCAAACTCAAAAGTGTGACCTAACGAGGATACCTAGATTTTTGATCTGGTGTCCGGGTACCGACCGTTAGACGCTTGGTGGAGCTTTTATCTTGTTAGGCAAATGATTGCAGCGACCTCGGAAGAGCTCCCGTCGAGGTGGCAGGCGAAATGGTCTACCATGAAACGAGAGAAGGCTCGAGGGGACGGGGGTCCGACGTTACAAAAATGGCTTGAACAGGTTTATTTTCACGATGAAAACGATGCAGAGTTCACAATGGAGGAAATCGCGTCTTTGGGCAAAGTAATTGCGGGCTTGTTAAGGCTCGAACCATCCCTCCGAGCCACGGCAAGAGAAAGTCTTGCCCAAGATTGGTTTCAATGAGAAGCATTCGGCGGCTACACTGAGAAATTATCCAAAGACGAGATTAGGAGCCTGAGAATGGCACGAGAAGACAAGTTGAACTTTGTAGTGAATATATAGGTTTCATAAATGCATGGCAGGCTTGTATTGCAATCCGGGTCACCTTGTTACACCTCAGACTTGCGGTTTGTGCAATGTGACTTGCTTCCTCTTGATTCCCTGTCACGTTCAGAGTTCAGACACCATTGACAATTTGACCAAAAAGGGCCCCGGCGAGGCCAAGCCCCAGATCTCAGGTAACAAAGAAACATTTAACAGGGGCCAGGGCCAGATTCCGGACGAGTTACAACAAAGGAGCTCGAAGGCGTAGCTAGGCGCCGGAACTCGGGGAACAAAGAAGAGCCTGGCTAGCTTTTTTAACCAAGAAGCCAAGAGTTGGTAAGAGTTGGAGCGAATAGTCTGAAAGAACATGTCTCAATTTTCTTCAAGCGGCTGAGGCCGAGGAGCCTGGAGGCGGATTCTTCAGCATTGCTTTTCTATAACTACCTGGCTCAAGCTCCGACAACCCGAAGTAGAGGGGCCGTCCGAGTTCCGACTCGTCGGCCTGTTAAATGTTTTACCTACAGTAGGTATTTACCTAAATACCCAGTGGCCACTGACCGGTGGTTCCAATACAGTGGCCCTAGAGAAATCACATTGCCGGACGAGATTTTGAGTACCTTCGAGTCAACTTGGAGCGATACAGCGTCTATTAAACTATTTCTTGTGAACAGTGCACTCTCCGTGGTGATGACTCACGATGTCCCCATTCAATCATTGCAATGGCAATGGCTATGGCTATGGATGTTCAAAAAAGAAAAAAAAATCCGATTTATGTGTGTACAGTGTACGAAGAGTACGACAATCTACCTATACAACGCGCAAGTAGATGATAATCTTGCATGCCTGGTTGACTTAATTGAATACGGCAGGCGTCGTCCACCACGAAGGTTCATGTTGTAACTGAGATTTCCTTGGACATCCTCGACGACGTCCTCTGGTCCTCCATTCAGTCCGTTCCCTTTCCATGAACAGTCTATATTGTAAGCATATAAGACTGTCGTTCACACCCAAGTCAGGGTACATTTGGATCATTTGACACCTATTTTGCTCGGCTTGGGCGTCGGTGGACAGTAGGGCTGTAATGTGTGGCCTCCTACAGAAACTGCAACTGCGTGCGTCGGCGAACTTCCTGCAATGGTATCAGCAACTTGCTTACAGATATCGACGTAAGTCGTAAACAAAGGTAGGTATATCTTACGTGAGCACAACCCAAGTAAAATGAGCAAGCTCTGGCTCTTGCAGGAGTTGTCGCATCATGCCAATAACTTGCGTTTTCCAGTCCTCTTCTCTACAAACCTGATCCGTCAGGATAATCTTGACCTGACTGCCGGGCAACGTAGCCATAATTATGCAAATGATAGTAAATCGAGCCTTCGAGGTGAGAGATGGAATGAAAGTAGAAGAATTGTAGTCTTGTGGAAAGTGTGCGAATAAAGATAACGGTTTGCCGTCTATGAGAGAGTGATTTGCAACTAAAAATGAATGCTTCGTCTTGGGGAATCAGGGCCCTTTATACAGTCTAACTCTCTACTCCGACTCGGGTCTCGAACATTGCAAATTTGAGGTTGAGAGAACAACTACTTAGCCGCTTTATCCTGCGAGCCTGAAAGAGTTCCGGGAAGCACCTTTGTAGCCGTCAGCGCCTATTCTGAATTTCTGAATGTCTGAATGAGTCGTGATCCTGGCGCCCTCTCACAATATGAATAGCCGCATGTTGACATTTTCGATGTTCGAACACTTCTACTTAGATGGCTCGTGCGGTCGCAGGTGGAGCTATTTGGTGAACAGCAGCTTCTTAGCTGCCGGAATCAAGTCGAACAATCAACGCATGGTATGTATATAGATATGTACTCCGTATGCAGTTGTCTAGTGGGCGACTGTGGTCCGTGGGGCGACGGGCGTCAATGGTCAGGTCAGGTCATGGTCATCAGCGTAGCGCGCTGCGCATCGGGATTCGGACTGAGGATTTCTCCTGTTACAAGGCTCAAACCCCGGATCATTGGCCTTTGTCACAGAAAGATTGAGTTTGATAGAGTTGCAACTTGCCGCAAGCTGGGGTGTTCTCATTGACTGTCAGTTAAGTTGACAGTTAAGTGGACTGTCGTTCTGGCCGTTTTTGAGCTCAGCCAGCAGACTCTGAATGACGATTGAGTTTCGAGAGAGAAGCCTAAACGCGTTTTGCATAGGTACATAACATTAACATGTTACATCTCTAACCCAGATTCAATCATTCTCGGAAGTAGAAGCCTGCCACAGTCTCCAGAGTAGAAGTGTCAGGGCTTGGAAAGGAAAGTTCACAGCATAGTGAGGGCTGAGGACAAGATGTCGAAGGCGGAGCCGCGGAGGTCGATGCTTGAAGGTCTTGATCTCAGGCCTCGACTATAGTGGCAGCACAGGGGCCCCGAGGGGCCGAGCAGAGGACTTTGGCCATCCCGAGGTCATGTGGGATATTCGGGTCGTTAGCCAAGGACAGACAGGATGACGTTCCGACGCTGGTGGACATTGTATGCCATATAATCGCTGTCCTTCCCCAAGGACTGAGAGTGAGATCGCACGCCTCTACTATCCAGAGTTCCTTGTAGAGCCACAGTCGATTATTGCATTCTGAATTGGCATTCATCAGTTCCAAGCCCCAAGTACCGGCCCTTGTGACACTTGGCATGTGATAAAAACGCCAAGCTCAGTCGAATATTCATCATATTTGATGCGTCGGTGTTTAGATAGCATTGCCTTTTCCCTCTCAATGTAATGTATTCGTTATTTACTTTTCTGGGATTGTCGACAGATCCTGGAACGTCATGTCCTCTTGAGGCTCCTCTATCTCCCGAAGACCGAAGAGCGCCGTCTGGCTCTTGAAGCTGAATCGCTGATGCTCCCGATAGCGATACATTATCGGGATCTTAAGCTCTAATTTATGGAATATCCGCTGGTGTTTGCGGAACTCTCGCTCCATCTCCTGAGATTCTCGCAGCGACTCCTGGAGGGGTTGACGCCTATCTATTTATGTTCAGTTGGTCTTTGATCAATGAATTAGCGTTGTGATCAACGAGAGACACTAGCTTCCCTGAGGCTGTAACAATAGAGGTTGGTGATGCTGATTGCACACAAGCGCTGAAAAGAACCTCTGGCAGGCTCAGGGGTCTACCTTTTCGCGTCACAAATGTAGTGAACCGACCACTGTCGTTAATAGAGCTACACAGGTATGAAAGAGTGCCCTTAGTCCCGCGAGCATGGTAGTAGGTACCTGAAAGAGTGCTCTTAGTCGCGCGGGCATGGTAGTGTCTGATAAATCGTGACTTCCCGGCCATGAGCTTCCTTGGCCATCCGGTATTGCTCCTGTCCTTGCACCGTCCAGAGAGGAAGTTCCCACTCTTGAGGGAAAAAGCCGGCCGTCTCCCAGTCCAAGATGCTCACAATCTTGAATGTATTCGGGTCCACTAGGATATTCTGTCGGTCTAGATCCGTATGGCAGAGGACGTAATCATTCGTGTCCTTCATCATCGATGGCCAAACTCGCTTCTCAGCGAAGTCCCAAAATCGACGGGGGGGTATCACTGGCAGCTCTGGGTTGGGACTGCCCATGAAATTCCGCCTCAGACGCCTGAGCTGAGGAAGAATATCCGATTCGAGCTGGGCCTTAACACTCATGAGGGCCGTAGGGAGGAGAGACTCGTCAAGGTGTCGCAGCTCGACGGCGTTTTCAACAAGAGCAGTCTTCAAATGTACGAGTCCGTTCTCCTCCCATAGATCGAGAAATTTTGGCACAGGAATGGTAGTATGCTTGGCGACGAATCGAAGCACGGCAGCTTCATTTCGTAGACGATCCGCAATATAGGGATTGACCGCCGGGTCACCAAAGCCATCCAGGCCCATCTCATCTGCGTGAGGCTGCCTTTTAATGAATACCTTTGTCGTGTAGTAGTAGGATATCTGTGGGATAACGAGTGTTGCGATCTCATCTCCGTCAGCCGGTGTGAATGAAGGCCGAAATCTGTCGACTAGGCAATGCGGCTGAGACTCTTCGATATCTTGTTTGATCGTCTGCAGATGTCGACTTAGGCGTTCCATATTTAATTATTGAAGAAAAAACTTATGCTAAAAAATCACGGAGAGTAAGCCAGTCGAGACTCGCATGAGATTGAGATGGTCGCTTTCGAAGAAAAGAAATTAAGTTGCTATTTTGCAAAGGCAAAGGGGGGCAGGGTCTTTTGTATCTGTGTGGACCGTAACATCGGTCCCCATCTGAGACATTCCAACCGGGGTCACAGGACTCACAGCGCTTGCCGGTTCGTGCGGTTCAGGCAGTTCAGAACTTCAGGTACATAGTTCAGAACTTCAGACAGTTCAGGCAGTACAGGCACATTTACCACACCGAGGCGTTTCAGTCGAGACGTTTCAGTCGGGTATGAGTAGCGTTTCCCGACCAGAGAGTTTCGGCTGTTACGGATTCGAGCTTTGGCTCGTCTCCTTCTTATTATACCTTCGCGCGGTACCCCCGTTCTGTACAAGCTTGTGGGTTGCACGCCCAAGCTTGTGAGCGGCTACAAGCTCGCCCATCGGTTCCGCCCTTACTCCGTGGAAGGGGGGCGATTTGCGCAAAACTCAGGGGCGCCTAAGCTTGTCGGCACGCAAGCCCTTGTGCAGATGACTCCGTCCCGATTCCTTGTGTGTTATGGCAAGCTTTGCAAAACACAAGCTTGTGGCAAGCTTGCGTAACACGTGCAACACACAAGCTTGTCGTTTTCTTCGTGAGTAAAGGGCAGAAGCGCTCCCTTCCCCCATCCCCTCCCTTGTGGAGGAAATAGTAAAACTTTATAGGTACCTAAGGTTACAGGTATGTACCCTCCTATGTAGGGGGCCTGTCTACTACCTTCACTCAGTCTCAGCCACAGCGTTACGGCTCACACAGAGACAAAATTGAACAGACCGCGCCCCCGCTTTGCAAAATAGCAACTTCATATAGTCGGTCCATTCTCACACTCCTAGAGATAGTCATTCTAGATATGTAGATACCTTCATAGACATACGGAGTACATCATTCAGAATTCAGACATATCTTACATGACCCGCCCTGGAGACGTTCTGTCATGAGTTCCCGGCTGATTCAGGCGCCCGCCAATGGATTAGGTGTCGACGGTGTAGGCCACCCTCTCCGCCCCATCTCCGCCCTCACTGCCATCCAAGGGGGTGTTGACCGAACCTCTGCCTTATCCTCGTGTGATTCGGCGCTGGTATGAAGTCCGCCGACTCCAATTGAACGTGTTGTTGCTGCTGCGTCGTCGGCGGAGGTTGAAGGGGCTGCCAGGCGACGTAAGAGTGTTGTTGCTGGTGCGTCGTCGGCGGAGGTTGAGGGTGTTGTTGCCAGAAATGAAGAGATTGCTGCTCTTGTACATTCCGTAACTCACGAGCCGCCCTCTCCACTGGTTCGGCCGACTCTACTTGAGACCCTCCGGCAAGAGCAGCTATTCGTTAAACACGCAGTCTGGCTCTTGCAGCCGCAAGATACACGGTCTCAAGCGAGCGCTCGCACCGCAGCTTGTGAACGACCAGGAATGGGACCTTTATCAGAAGGCCGGCCGAGCGGCTTCAACGTTGTTGCGATCGGTCAGTTCGCTTCTGGAGCTGCCACGCGCCGTGCTAGACGCCTTCACGTTCGGTCGACGCGCCGCTGGCTTAAACACCTTTCGAACGACTGCTGGCTCACGTAGTCGTAGCTCCGGAGGATTCATGAAGTGCTGACGGTTGACGAACCAATGCACGTCGAAGTCTGTGCTCTTGAGCACGTCGCCGCTCTCCAAGATGCTCATGAATCATGATCTTGTGGTAGCGTACCTGTTCGTCATTACAAGACGCAATCGTCACGGGTGCATTGCCGGTATCGGCCTCTGGTGGTCCGTGCGCACGATGATGAGTACTTTCGATGGTGAGGAGTCAGGACTGGACTCAGGACTCAGGAGTCAGGACTGAGGAGAAGTAAACTGTCTTTACCAGGTTTGGTGGACCTGGAAAGCGAAACAAAAAACGTCACTAACGGATGTACTACCTCATGACCTATGTACAAGCGATACATACCTCCCTCACAAGAGGTAGGTAGGTAGGTAGGTACATGCAGGTAGAGGGGGGTGTGACGTCTGACTAATAAACTCCTACCTACCTAGTACTGTAACCGCGACGCATCAGCGCATCAGCGGCCAACTATTCGACGCGTTCACACTACCTACATACTTTGTATTCTCTTCTTGGCCTGTGGCTCATCTTCATCTGCTGCCACGAAACTAATTGTTATCACATGTGTACCATACGCGAGCTTCTCGCAATCTTCTCAACACGGCATGTCTTCATCTCATGCTGAGCCCACGATGGCAGATCTGGTCGAGTCTGGCCGCGTAAAATTCGAGTCGGCCCGCGCCTCCTACGCGGCGGCGACCGAAGATAATGAGCGTGCATTGGGAATCTTGACCATGGTAAGGTTTCGTGGCAGCGTCAGAGAACGTTTGAAGAAGGCACCTGTCTGACATTCCCCTTTTGTTGACGTAAGGCCGTGAGAAGCTGCCCTTGCCTCAGAGGCCTCTCACAATTCCAATGCGCCTGCAAACGCTTTGATGAAGTCGCTGCCTCCGGGGGCTCAATCTTCGAAGAAGCAATGGCAGATCATGATCGTTGCGGCCTTGGCTGGACGTCCTGCAAGTGCGACAATATACATCACATCCAGGCTTTGGATCTACGATCTGCAATGTATGAGACTATGGGCAAACTTCTCTTTGCTGTACAGGACGCCGAATGGATGCTGGAACTGGCTCCTAGACTACCAGATGTAAGAAAGTAGTCATGTCTGGGCCTTTCGAGGCCTGTGTGTAACAGTATCGCTCCTCTGACCAGATGCGACTCTAGGGATACCTTCGTTTGGGGAACCTTGCACGGCTGCAAAAGAAGAACGACTATGCTTGGAAGCTGTATGAGGCTGGGATCGAGGCAAGTAAGGACACTGCGCCAGACTCGTCCCCCAAACTGCAGGTAAAGTTCATCAGGACACGTTATGCAACATATTTTGTGACTAACCAGTCGGGGTTCAGCAATTGTACGCTCTCTACCGACACGCCTTTAGAAAAGATCCGTTATGCCTGCCCGCTGAGATTGCCGGGCTCATCTTCTCGTACCTAAGCTGGACTGAAATTCTGTACGTTGTTTCATCCTTCCTTTTCCATGTATCGCGTACCAACTTGTTGCCAAATTGTTTTGGGCCTTGGCTGACGCTATGCACGACAGTCTCGTCCTGCGCGTTTCCAGGAAATGGAAACGCGAACTCACGAGCCCCGTGCATGGAAATCTATGGAGGGACATTGTCTTTCCCTATAAGAAATTGAGGACGATGCCACGCCCTGATCAGATAAAAAAAATTCTCTCCTGGGCAGGAGATGGAGGTGCCAGGAAGATAGTGATAAGAGACGGCAAGGGATTCCCTGAACCACTTGTGATGCAGCTGCTCGAAGCATCCCCCAGTCTGGAGCATTTGGTGCTTGACCAACCACAGGACCTGCTTCTTCCTTGGAACAGGAAGTTATGGAACCGACTCAGAAACGTCACCATTTCCAGTGAATCAAGGTATTCTTTTTGGTACTCCGAAGTGGACACTCTTGGGGGATTCCCTCGAATGTTTCTTCAGAATGCTGGTAACTCTTTGGAACATCTCAGCATGGAGGTAATCCCATCAAAATGGTACCGCGGAACGCTATCAATACCTTTTCTTCCCAAGCTGAAGACTTTGCAATTCAGCAATGCCGTAGAAAAGGATGGGCTGTTTCCTATAGTAAGTCCCCCCCGCTCCAAAGAACTGCAGTAAATATTCTTCTTCGTCTTCTTTATCGCTACGTGTAGAAAGCCAAGGGGCGCGCGTGAAAGCGAGAAGCTAACTCATTGAGCCTTCTTAGTTCTCTCTCTCCGTCACCTTTCCAAGACTAGAACAGCTTTATATATGCGACCCCGTGACACTCCTGGGGCTGGAGCCCACGGAAATTTGGCGAGGAAAGTGGGACGAAGTATGGCCACATCTCAAGGTTTTCTCGTTCGTATCTATACTTACTCTGAGTTCAAACGACGAAACGGCAAAATCGCTCAAGACGATCCGATACCTGACGGCCCTCAAATCATTACAACATATATGTCTCCGGTTAAGGAGCGAGGACTGGCCTCACCTGTTCTGTGGTAGTCATGGTCTACTCTCGGATCTTGATGTTCCGCGTTGTTCAGATTTCGGAAATTTGCGTTCTGTCAATCTTAATAGAACTATATCGCCCGACGGAGCTCGAACCTTGCTTTCCAATGCAATCAAGACGAAACAGTTGACAACATATGACATTATTTTCCCCGAGGAGCCTTCTACCAGCAACATTGGAGACGCAAGTATTCGCCATTTGAAAGGCTACGAATGGATGTGCGGAGCTCCCTCAATCCACACGTTGGGATGCCTTAAATTCCGCTTCCCTCTCGACGCCGAAACGGACGAGGATATGCCTCTGCCGCAGTTTCTGGCCACATTCCCCAACTTGCGGACGTTGATTATTAGTTCCCGTGAGTACAGCACACCCGAATTTGTGAGGCTGGTAGTCGCGATCTTGAAGGTCACGCATCTCAAGACTATCTACACGCCATGTGTCGATGGTGTGTTCTTGGAACAGCTGACGGAGACGGCAAAAGAGTACGGTGTGCAAGCGTTTGCCGATCGTCCGCCAGACCAGTGGCCGATGTCGTTGGACTAGCTGAGGGAGACGCCACAATAGTACGGTGTGCCATCAGTTACCTAATTCCGGCAGAGCATCTGCTGATGCCACTGGAGCCGCGTTAGCATGAACACGCTTCAATGGGTATTTTTTGTGCGTGCGTGCGCGACGTGAGCGCACAATTGACTGCATACCCATGTTTGTAGCGGCAATAGTGACATGTGCAGACTCTATCGCGAAACACTCGCAAGTCAGTGGATATATCGCTTCATCGACAGGCTACAGCAGTGACACCAACAATCACCTACATGTACATTTATTGGACCACATGGCTATGTGCTCCGTCAGTCTCGTTTCGCTGGCAGCTTGAGGCTTGATGGGAAAGCAGTTCACGGCGGAGGAAGTCAACCACCGCCAATGGCCCTTTTGCGGTCGGGAGCTCACTTCAGCTTTCATCAGGTCAATTGGTTGCAACTTGCAGCCCAATTACGTTACAGCTTGATGATGAGTACTCCGTACCTACCTTGGGTACCTCTTGCGTGCATAAAAATGGCCCACGATAGAAGTACCGCAATGTATGATTGAGATTGCGCTTTCGCATCATATCAGCGTCAATTTCGTACCCTATTAACAAGATGGTCGCCCCCGACCATGTGTCCTCAAAATGGCCACAAGATCCGACCTAGAAGAAAGAAAATTAAGGAAAGATACACACTTGAAAAGAGAGACAGGAGTAGACAACAGTAAAGAAAGAATGGGGGAAAAGAACTCAAACAGAAAGGAAGACAAGAGCCCCTCAGTACACAATCTCACCCCCTTGAATTCGTCCTTCCAACAAGCAACTCGTCCCAAGGGCCTAGGCGTTTGACGATATCCAGAGTGAGATTCGAAGCGATTCCGTGCATCTTTCGTAAAAGTCAAAATCAAAGCCGCCCCATCAAGACTGGTAGGTTGATAAAAGAACGGGCTGCTGCCTCAGAGAATAGGAGACTTTTCTCTTTCTCAGTCGCTTCTTGGCGATGAAACACGCTCGAAACTTCCAACAGCGTGAAAGGAGGCTTGTCCGAGGTTTCAGGCTTGTCACTTCCACGTCTTCCGCGAAAGATTGCAAGCACACGGGCATAGTACGCGTCAAATGACTCGCCACCACCCTGCACGACATTAGGAAACGGACCATCGTGGGCGGCTGCGAACTCTGCCTTGACGCCATAGTGGTCCTGGAGGGTACGCTGAAAGAGGGCCAAATCCTCCGCGGTGGCGGTGAAGTTGTCCGCCTGTTCGTAAAATTTGAGAGAGGAGAGGGGTATTTCCCACGAACTCGGAACGTTGCTGCTTCTACAACAATGGCACTGTCCATGACCTGAATGAGGTTACTCGGTTGGGGATCCTTATTGCCATTGGCACGGCGATAGGCCCGGCCCGTATGAGTTTCTTCAATTAGATTTGAATACATATCTCCGCTGCCATCCATTGAACAAATCGACGGACTGAGGGTGATTGAATGGTTCCAGCATAACGGCGGAGGCTCCGAATGCGGGTGCAGACATTCTGGGCGACTTGAGACTTGAAAACAGTTGTGTAAGATGGAGTATTGCGGCGCGAGACATCCGAAGTTCAACACATCGTAATAAGCCAGTTTGGTTAAAGTACGTAGTTGAGAGAGCCCACTGAGGATAGGAAAGGAGAGAAGGGAGGTTATTGGGTTTTGTCGTGCTTTAGGACTTAGTTCCGGTAGTGAGGATGGTGAATTGACTCTTGAGCCTCTTTCTATCTTCGCATTTCTGTCTGGTAGATCGTGGTCAGATCTATCAGTCATTCTCTCTTGTTCTTTCTCTCAGTCAGCTGGGACTCCAGTTTGACCTTTGCCCGGGTTTCCACCTTTCCCGGCCTCCCGACCTCTCAGATTTTCTGAGAATTCGAGATTGTACTTACTACCTGTAACCTTAGGTACCTACGGTAACCTACCGCGCCTACCGAGTACCAGGTACCTAGGTACATACATATGTACCTATGCATGTACCTCTAGAATTTGGAAAAAGCAAACGACGCGTCTTGTCACCGCGACGCGTTTGCAACAGCGGCCAAGCATACAGGGTACGATAATCATCTCTTGCGGTATTGCCTGTTGCAGCTGTGGCTGAAGTTCATTTGCTGCCACGGATCCTCTAACAATCTTCCCTACAGTATACACATCATGTCTTCATCGTGTGCCCCGGAGCGTGAGCGCACCATGGCAGATTTGGTCGAATCTAGCCGCGTAGGAATTGAGTCGGCCCGCGCCTATCACGCGGCGGCGACCAAAGAAAACGAGCGTGCTTTGGGAATGTTGACCATGGTAAGGTTTCGTGGCAGCGTCTGTGAGTGTTTGAAGAAGACACCTGTCTGACATTCCCCTTTTGTTGACGAAAGGCAATGAGAAGCTGCCTTTGCGCCAGAGGCCTCTCACGATTCGAATGCGACTGCAAACGCTTTGAAGAAGTCGCTGCCTCCGGGGGCTCGATCTTCGAAGAAGCAATGCGAGATCATGATTATTGCAGCCTTGACTGGAAGTCCTGCAAGTGCGACAACGTACATCACATCCAGGCTTTGGATCTACGATCTGCAATGTATGAGACTATGGGCGAACTTCGCCTCGCTGTAGTGGACGCCGAATGGATGCTGGAACTGGCTCCTAGACTACCAGATGTAAGAAAGTAGTCATGTCTGGGCCTTTCGAGGCCTGCGTCGCTCCGCTGACCAAATCCGACTCAAGGGGTACCTTCGTTTGGGAAACCTTGCACGGCTGCAAAAGAAGAACGACTATGCTTGGAAGCTGTATGAGGCTGGGATCGAGGCAAGTAAGGACACTGCGCCAGGCTCGTCTCCCAAACTGCAGGTAAAGTTCATCAGGACACGTCATCCAGCACATTTGTGTCTAACCAGTCGGGGTTCAGCAACTGTACGCTCTCTACCGACACGCCTTTAGAAAAGATCCGTTATGCCTGCCCGCCGAGATTGTCGGGCTCATCTTCTCGTACCTGAGCTGGACTGAAATTCTGTACGTTGTTTCACCCTTCCTTTTCCATGTATCGCGTACCAACTTGTTGCCAAATTGTTTTGGGCCTTGGCTGACGCTATGCATGACAGTCTCGTCCTGCGCGTTTCCAGGAAATGGAAACGCGAACTCACGAGCCCCGTGCATGGACATCTATGGAGGGACATTGTCTTTCCTTATGAGAACTTACGGGCGATGCCACTCTCCAACAAGGTTAAAAAAATTCTCTCCTGGGCAGGAGAAGGAGGTGCCAGGAAGATTGTGATAAGAAACGGCGAGGGATTTCGAGCACCAGTTGTGATGCAGCTGCTCGCAGCATCCCCCAGTCTGGAGCATTTGGTGCTTGATCAACCACCGGACCTGTTGCTTTCTCGGCTCAGGATGTCATGGAACCGACTCAGAAACGTCACCATCTCCGGTTCATCCCACTCTTTTTTGTCCTCCGAAGTGGACAGTCCTGGGGGATTTCCTCGAATGTTTCTCCAGAATGCTGGTAGCTCTTTACAGCATCTAGATCTTGAGGGAATCCCATTGCAATGGTACCGGGAATCGCCATCAATACCTTTTCTTCCCAATCTGAGGACTTTGCGATTGCACAGTGCCGCAGACGACGAGACGCCGTTTCCGATAGTATGCTTTCCCGCCCCAAAGAACCGCAATGACGATATTTTTTATTCCTCCTCTCCTCTGTCGCAATTCGCTACACGTAGAGAACAAAGGGGCACGCGGAAGCGAGAAACTGACTTATTTATCCTTCTTAGTTCTCTCTCTCCATCGCTTTTCCGAGACTCGAACAGCTCTGTTTTTTTGAAAACATAACACTCCTGGGGCCGGAGCCCACGGCCATTTGGCGAGGAAAGTGGGATGACGTATGGCCACATCTCAAGGTTCTCAATTTCGAATCTCCAGATGCTCTAAGTTCAAACGACGAAACGGCAACATTGCTTATGACGATCCGATACCTGACGGCCCTCAAATCATTACAACATATATCTCTCCAATTCGAGAGCGAGGACTGGCCTCACCTGTTCTGCGGTAGTCATAGTCTACTCTCGGATTTCGACGTTCCGCTCTATTCAGATTTCGAAAATTTGCGTTCCGTCAGCCTTGATGGACCCATATCGCCCGACGGAGCTCGAACCTTGCTCTCCAATGCAATCAAGACGAAACAGTTGACAACATATGACATTGTTTTCCCCGAGGAGCCTTCCACCGGCAACATTGGAGACACAAGTATTCGCCATTTGAAAGGCTACGAATGGATGCGTGGAGCCCCCTCAATCCACACGTTGGGATGCTTTAAATTCCGCTTCCCTCCCGACGCCGAAACGGACGAGGATATGCCCCTGCCGCAGTTTCTGGCCACATTTCCCAACTTGCGGACGTTGATTATCAGTTCCCGTGAGTACAGCACACCCGAATTTGTGAAATTGGTGGTCGCGGTCTTGAGGGTCACGCATCTCAAGACTATCTACACGCCGTGTGTCGATGGTGTATTCCGGGACCAGCTGAGAGAGACGGCACGAGAATATGGTGTGCAATTGTTAGCCCGTGATCCGAAAAACCAGTGGCCGATGCCGCTGGAGCCATAGATGGCATAGAATACGCTTCGAGGTGCGTTTTTTGTGCGTGCTTGTGTACCTGAAGTTGCTTTTCAATAGACCATAGGAAACGAGCGTCGAGCATACACAATGGAGTCTGTCTTTAGGATATTGACAGAAAAGAACAAATCGAGTAGCCCCCTTGAATCTTGCCTCATGCCTTAGATCATTCTCTTCTTTGCGCACGGAGGCGTATGCAATTGGGATATAGGTAGGTATGCAAACAGAGCCATGAATGAATGACAACGACCTCGTTGGACACGAGACTGGAGAATCTCCCTTAAAATCTTTTTGCTTGTCTTACAGGGCAATAAAAGTCGCTTTCCGTCCTAGTGCAGGCTCTTTTTTTTTCTTGTGTTATTTCCGTTGGCTTTTACGTCATTTTCTTGGGCGGTCGGGTTTTTGTTCATCTTATAATCTCATTCTCCCACTACAAACCGAGTCCGTCTATGCGCCCTACTTGGGACGAGACACCCAACAGCTTCTGTGCCGGGGTTATCTCAGCCTAGTTTTTCAAGACAGTACGCTTTCAGCAAGTTTTGGATCCCAAATGTACAGGAGTGCACAAGGGAATTCAGGTGGTGATGTTTCTGACCAAACAAAGCACTGGTCGCTCAATTCAACAGGGATAATTTTCGGCGCCTTCCCGTCCGTTGAATCGTCAACAAGAATTCATCTTTCCAAGTCCCTAAGTACGAATATATACATGACATCTTCGAGTCTTGAGATCCAATTGTCAAGAAGGGCGAAGTTCTCCTGACGCAAAACTCCATCCATGATCAGATCCTCAACGAGTATGACATCTACAACCTACAAATACGGAGTGATTAAGGTACTCGCACCGTCGCACGCAGCCCTAGCCAGGTCTACATCGCATTCGATGGTTGGACTTCTCGAAATAGACACTCGTTCTTTTCTATAAATATCTTCTTCATTGACGAGGGAAATTCAAGCCTCAAAAGAGTGTCCTGACTCCTGGGTCTTCCCAGCCTGGCAATTTCCCATACAGGAAGCGATACTGTGTATTTGTGTGGCGGCCGCAGATGATCTGGAGGAGTTTAGCTTACTTCCAGTAAGTTAGTAATAACAAGATCGGATATTTGACTATTGACGACGCCTCGAATAATGATAGCGCAACGGACGCGCTGGGGCTTGGGGACAGAACCATCTGATCGAGGAATTCGCTGCTTCGGTCATATCATTCACCTAGCTGGTCCTGCGGAGGATTCAGCCGTTCATGACGTGCTTCTCTATCCAAGTATGCTGCAGGTGTACTGTCACCTTGTTGCATCGATGGATTCAGAACACAGGATTGAGTGCATCCATCTTGAAGGTCCTCCCTCTTCTGTTTTTTATTTAACGAAGCGCTGAAGGTTTGTTTGAGTTGCGGGGTTGCTCAAGTTTAGGTACATATGTACCTACTAGGTAACAGGTACACGTGTAGGTACCTAAATATGTAGATCCTTCTGGCCCACCGAATCGCATGCCCACCACTGACCACTGACCAGTTGGCAGTGACGTTCGATGACCAAGATGCGACCCGGCTACCCGGGTATGTATGTACCTATGATGTAGGTGTTACTCCGCATGTACCTACTACATACAGTCACTGTGTGTACATTGGCCTCGCCAATGAGACGGCTGTTTTTGCGGTCGACTTTTTCTCTTGAACCCTTGACTCCTTGCCATGTTGCCTCTTGCAATGAGCGTATTGCTTTGCACTTTGCGGCTCAATTAATCATCTATCATCACGACATCATCGTCACCACGTCGTGTCCCTTGCGTGGGCGCTCAACATGTACCCGACACATCATGTCTTCATCACGTGCCTTAGATGTCTTCGAGTCCGAGTCCGAGTCCACGATGCGTGATCTGGTCGAGTCTGGTCGCCAAGCTCGTGAGAATGCGACCAAGAAATACGAGCATGCGTTGGAATTCTTCACAAAGGTGAGTTGTCGTGACAGCGTCTGATCTTGTTTGAAGAAGCTACCTGTCTGACATCTATTCGTCCCCGGAAAACAGGCCATGAACAGCTGCCCCTGCGCCAGGGGCGTCGAACGGCGCAGATGCACTTGCAAGAATTTTGAAAAGGTTGCCGCCGATGGAGGTTCGATTTTCCAAGAAGCAATGTATACTTGTCATTGCGACGTTGGCGGAACATTCAGCAAATGCGACAACGTGGACCATATCCAGGCCCTGGATCTCCAAGCTACAACGTTTGAGGCTTTGGGTAAACTCGACCACGCTGTGAATAACGCTGAATGGATGCTGGAACTGGCTCCTCAACTTCCGGATGTAAGCAGTCCCGCATGAGTCTTTCGAGGACTGAGCCCCATCACTGACAAGTCCCGAGTCTCGACTCTAGGGATATCTTCGTCTGGGAAACTTTGCACGGCTGCAAAAGAACGACAAGTATGCTTGTGAGCTGTATGCGGCTGGGATTGAGGTCAAAAAGAACAGTACCGCAGACTCGTCGCCAAAATCGCAGGTGAGATGGCATAGTCTTCGGCTCAAATTTATCGTGCCACGTCACGCATCATGTTATGTCTCTAACCAGTCGGGGATTAGCAACTTTACACCCTCTACCGTCATGTCCTGAGACAAGATCCGTTATGTCTGCCCGCCGAGATTATCTCACGCATCTTCTCGTACCTGAGGTGGACTGAACTTCTGTACGTTGCAATATCCGCTCCCCCTTCTCTCGTATTGGGTACCGACTCGTGGACAAACTATTTTTGCTGATAACACGCATGATACAGTGGAGTTCTGTGCGTCTCCAAGGAATGGACTCGCAAGCTGACGAGCCCCTTGCAGAGTAAATTATGGAGGAACATCAATTTTCCCAATATCGGCGAATACTGGCCAGAACTCGATTACGTGAAAAAGATTATGTCCTGGGCTGGGGAAGGAGGGGCCAGGAAGATCGTGACAAGGATGTGGTCGGAACTCCCTGACGACGTCATTACTCATATGATCGAATCATCACCAAGCTTGGAGCATTTGGTAATTCATAACATGCCATGCCAGGGGCTTCCAGCGCAAAAGAACAAATGGACCCAACTCAGGCACGTCTCCTTATCGGGTATATGCGATAATTTCGTCTACAAGGAAGTTGATTGTGACGGGGGGTTCCCTCAGACGTTCCTACAAAACGCTGCCAGCTCTTTAGAGTACCTGAGCTTTGTGGGAATCCCAAGACAATGGTATCGCGGTGTGGTGCCTCATCTTCCCCATTTGAAGACTTTGCAAATAGGCGGTTCGAACAGCGATACTCGTTCGTTTCCTATAGTATGTCGTTCGCTTAATTATATGTTTTGTGTCCTCTTCTTTCTTCTCCTTGCCTTACCTTTTGTCTTCCTTTTGTGCCTGCCCCTTGTCGCTACGCTGTAGAAAACGAGAGAGGACACGCGTGTAAGCAAGAAGCTAAATTTTGGGCCCTTTTAGTTCCATCTCTCGGTCGCATTTCCCAACCTCGAACAGCTTTGGATTGGCCCCAACGTACCATTCCTGGTACAGGAGCCGGCGAGGACTTGGCGAACAAGATGGAGAGATGTATGGCCACACCTTAAGGTACTCAAGTTCCAGGACTGGGTTTCGGACCCTGAAGAAGGTGGTTTGTTTGAAGAAGAAGAACTGGATTTTAATGGTATGATCGAAGTTGGCAAAATGGAAGATGATAGAGAAAATACGCGTCTGACGCTTCGGTACCTCATGGCTCTCAACTCACTACAACATATTTCTCTGAAACTCGAAGGAGAGAACTGGCCTTTCTGCACGTTTCGCCATAAAGATGAAGATCTACTTTATGGTGTCGACGTTGCCCAGTTGTCAGATTTCAGAAATCTGCGTTCCTTCGAATCGCCTTCATTCTCCATCACGCCCGACGGAGGCCGAATATTGCTCTCCAACGCCATCATAGCTAAACAGTTGACATCCTTCGACCTTGTCTTTCCCAAGGAGAGTTACGAATCTCTCATTGACGATGATTCTCCAACCGATGAGACCTTTGTCGAAGACTCTTACACTGAAGAAGAACCTGATATCGTTGAAGAGGACCCTTGCATCATTGAAGAAAAAAGTATTCGGCATCTGAAAGGCTACGAATGGTTGTGCGGGACTCCCTCAATTCACACATTGGGACTCTATGGATTCCGCTTCCCTGACAATACCGAAAACGACGAGGATTCTCCACTGCTCCGATTCCTTGCCATGTTCCCGAATCTGCGAACGCTGAAAATTAATTCTCGGCAATATGAAACGCCCGACTTTGTGAGTCTGGTGGTTTCGATTATGAGAGTCACGCATCTCAAGACCATCTACACGACATGTGTCGATGGCGAATTCTTGGACCAGCTAAGAGAGACGGCACAAGAACACGGCGTGCAATTGATGAGTGAATTCCCGAAACAGCCGTGGGACTCGGAGTCATAGGTGTTGGAATCGCTGTCCTCAACGACAACGTGTCCACACAGCACGTGGCGCCACTGTACGCGTCCTCAACGATCACACCTCGTGGTATAACACCAAGCGGTAAGGCTGTTCACTCTGTCCTTTCCCTCTCTTTTAGATAGCTTCCATGAATACGACAGATTGTTCATGACAGTCCCCCCCGCGCGTATACGCAACCCCCGCCGATTTCTTCCACCAATAGGTGACGTAACTTACACTTGAGTGTGTGTTTTGTGAGTGCGTACGGTGGCCACAAACATCGCTGCAGTCGCCCAACGCTATCACCGTGGCCGGCGACGACAAGATTGAGTTACTGGCCGCAGGGGTGAGGGTGTTGAGGCCATTCTCTTGGTGTTGGGGGCCATTCAAGTCCCACCGTTGCCGCCGTCGGCGCTGCACAAAGTTTTTTGACGATCACTTCGCCTCCTTGGACCAATGAACCCTGAGTCAGTTGAATGGCGTTGACTTCCTCAATAAGATAGTCCTTGGCCGTCATACGATCAACGGCTCGAAAAATGGCGACTCGTTGGTTTCTTTTTCGCGACGAATAACCTCAGAGAGTCCGAAGTCGAGATCATCGTTTTACATCTATCTACTCAGATTGCAGACTGCCCTATCCGAATTCGTGCCTCGACTTTACAAAAGGGCAACTGGCAGTGGCTCTGTAAGATGCCCGGCCGCCGGCGTGCACAATCACCCAAACACTAAGTATTCATCAATCAACGCATGGTTTTTATAGGTGCTGAGTTGGAGGCCAGCGAGCCTACGCTCCAAAGTTATCCTGGCTACATGTCCTTCCCGTCCTAAGATTACTGCAGCGATGACGAAGAGAGGCGAGGGACCCACCTTCTTCTGCGATAGAGTAATGACCGATGATAGACAACGCCTTTGAGAGTCGACGTCGGAGGTCTTTCGCCGACTCGAGTCTGAAGTCTGAATCAAGATCCTGTATGACGATAAGCTTCATCACATTATAAAGCAAGGTAATCAGAGCCGCGTTTAGTCAGTGTCTTGGACCTTTCCATTGCTACGAGTCATTATCTTGATCAAATTCGCTCTTCCCGTTTGTATCTGATACCTCGTGATGATCTGCTGCTTAATGTTCCCGGGCCAAGTGTGCCTACTGATACTAAATGACATGTCGAAACGCTACAGACAAGAGCTACTCTCAAAACTGGGTTGTTTCTCAAGCTACCATAAGCTCGGCAGCTGCCAGCAGCCTTGTTACCTTGTATACAATTACAGGTAACAGTTACATCCATGGGACCACGCCATCGTTGGATACAAGATCAGACCTCGATATGTGTGACAAAGGCCAATGATCTGGGGCTTGGAACTGGAGAAATCCTCTATTAATCACATAAAAATCGGCTTTGGCTCTCAAAAAGATCTCTGGGGGGCTCCGTTTCCCCTCTGAGCCTTTGAGAGACTTGCTCTACATCTAATCATGTAGTCGATGTTCAACAGTTCCTCTGCGGAAATGTCCACGGTGGGGGAATGTGTCCAACCGTGTGACAATCCACGAGTATTAGGAGCCAGCCTACTATGTACGGCAGCGACAATGCGTTTATTATATGAAGATTGCGGACTCGAAGGCTGAGCGGGTAGAAGTTGTGTAGGTGGATGATCGACTAGGGACTGCCTACCTCCAATGACCATAGACAACTCATTTAACTTGACTGTACATAAGTTGGCTCATGGGTTTTCATCATAACCTATCAGCAATGACTTCATACCAACATATACAAAGTACTCTTTGTGTCCGTATGTTTCGCAATTCATGCTTCATCAACAGGTGAAAACTTTCCTCATCGTCTCGGGAGTCGGAAGTTGTAGGTTAGGTACATACCTAGGTACCTATGTGTATTGGTGTGTCACGTGTGACTTGTGTCCGCCAAAATTGCTTTGTGCACTGTGCAGTGACTGCAGGCCCCGTCATTGGGGTTTCCGGTGATCAGATCGCCACGTTAATGCGCGATGCAATGAGCTTCTGCAGTCTTCCTTCACACGCCATGTCTTCTTCCTGTGCCTTAGATGCCTTCAATTCCGAGACCACGATGCGTGATCTGGTCGAGTCTGGTCGCCAAGCTCGTGAGAGTGCGATCAAGAAGCACGAGCAGGCGTTGATATTCTTGACCAAGGTGAGTCATTGTGGCGGCGTCCGATCTTGTTTGAAGAAGCTATATGTCTGACATTTCCTCGTCCTCGGAAAACAGACCATCAACCGCTGCCCCTGCGCCAGGGGCGTCGAACGGCGCAGATGCACTTGCAATAATTTTGAAAAGGTCGCCGCCGATGGAGGTTCGATCTTCCGAGAAGCAATGTATACTTGTCATTGCGACGTTGGCGGAACATTCAGAAAATGCGACAACATGGACCATATTCAGGCCCTGGATCTCCAAGCTTCAACGTTCGAAGCTTTGGGTAAACTCGACCACGCTGTGAAAAACGCTGAATGGATGCTGAAACTAGCTCCTCGACTTCCAGATGTGTGCAGTCCCGTCTGAGTCATTCGAGGCCTGCACCACTTTACTGATAAGTCCCGAGTCTCGACTCTAGGGATACCTTCGTCTGGGAAACTTTGCACGATTGCAAAATAACGACAAGTATGCTTGCGAGCTATGTGCGGCTTGGATGGAGGTCAACAAGGAAATTTCCGCAGACTCGTCGCCAAAATCGCAGGTGAGATGGCATAGCCCTCGGTCCGAGTTAACCGTGACACATCACGTAGCATGTTGTGTCTCTAACTAGTCGGGGCTCAGCAAATTTACACCCTCTACTGCATGTCCTGCGACAAGATCCGTTATGCCTGCCCGCCGAGATTGTCTCGCACATCTTCTCGTACCTTAGCTGGACTGAAATGATGTACGTTGATCTGCTCCACCTTATTTGTCGTGTTGAATATCGACTCGTGGCCGAACTGTTTTTGCTGATACTACGCATGAGATAGTGGAGTTCTGCGCGTTTCCAAGGAATGGACTCGCAAGCTCACGAACCCCGTGCATAGGAAATTATGGAGAAACATTAATTTCCCTCAAATGGGCCCAAAATGGCCAGAACTCGATGCCGTGAAAAAGATTTTGTCCTGGGCTGGGGAAGGAGGTGCCAGGAAGATCGTGATGAAGGATGGCTGGCAAATCTCTAAACCCTTCTTGACGCATCTACTCGAATTATCACCGGGTCTGAAGCATTTGGAAATTTATTACATGTCACTCGAGGGGCTTCCAGCGCAACTGAGCCTATGTACCCAACTCCGGCACGTCTTCTTATCGGGTCAGGGCCTTCGGTTCATGAGGGAAGAAGTTGATTGTAACGGGGGCTTCCCTCAGAAGTTCCTCCAAAATGCTGCCAGTTCTTTGGAGCACCTCGACTTTGTGGGGATCCCAGAGCAATGGTATCGCGGAGCGGTACCATGGCTTCCCCATTTAAAGACTTTGCGAATAGGAGGTGACAATCAAGCCGTTACCGCGTTTCCTATAGTATGTCTCCCCGCCCCGAAGAGCTTTAGCCACGCTCAATCATTTGTTCTTTGTCCTCTTCCTTCTCCTCCTTGCGGCCTTGCCTTATCTTTTGCCGTACTTTCTATTTCCGCTCCTTGCCGCTACCTGTGAAAAACGAGAAAGGCCGCGCGTGAAACAAAGAAGCTAATTGTTGGGCCTTATTAGTTCCATCTCTCGGTCGCATTTCCCAGACTCGTACAGCTTTGGATTGGCCCCATCATACCATATCTGGTCCTGAAGCCCGCGGGGATTTGGCGAAGAAGATGGGGAAATGTTTGGCCTCACCTTAAGGTACTTAAGCTTCACGATCGGGAGTCGGACCCTGAAGAAGAAGAAATGCAACTTGATGAAGAAATAGACGACATTGAACTCATGGAAGAAGAGAGAGAAGAAACTCGTCTGACGCTTCGATACTTGATGGCTCTCCACTCACTACAACATATTTCTATCAAGCTCGAAGGAGTGGACTGGCCTTCTAGGGTTCGTAAGGAACCTGAAGATCTAGTCTCTCATGTCGACGTTGTCCAGCATTCCGATTTCAGAAATCTGCGTTCCTTCGAATTACCTTCATTCTCCATCACGCCCGAAGGAGGTCGAACATTGCTCTCCAAGGCCATCAAGGCTAAACAGTTGACATCCTTCGATCTTGTCTTTCCCAAGGAGCGTGACGAACCTCTCATTGACGAAGATGATTCTACCAACGAGGGCTCTGACGAGGAGGACCCTTACACTGAAGAAGACCCTGACACCGTTGAAGAGGACCCTCACACCATTGAAGAGGACCCTTGCACCATTGAAGAAAAAAGCATTCGGCATCTAAAAGGCTACGAATGGTTATGCGGGACTCCCTCAATTCACACATTGGGACTCTATGACTTCCGCTTCCCTGAGGATGCCGAAAACGACGAGGATTTTCCCCTGCTGCGATTTCTGGCCACGTTCCCTAATCTGCGAACGCTGAAAATTAATTCTCGGGAATACAAAACACCAGACTTTGTGAGTCTGCTGGTTTCGATTATGAGGGTCACGCATCTCAAGACTATTCACACGACATGTGTCGGTGGCAAATACTTAGACCAGCTAAGAGAGACGGCACGAGAACACGGCGTGCAATTGATGAGTAGATTTCCGGAACAGCAGTGGCCAATGCCGCTGGAGTCATCCATAACCTGCCCACGCTGCAAGTTTGACCTAACCACATGCCCTTCTAGGCCCTAAGATTGCTGCAACAATGACGGAGAGAGGCGAGGGACCCGTCTTCTTCCGCGAGAAGTAATCTGCGATGACAGACAATCACCTCCGAAAGACTAACTAGGAAATCTTTCGCCGACTGATGAGCCATGCCTGATAAAAAATCCTTGCAAGACGACAGCTTCATCACACTATCAAGTAAGACGAGCACAGCCGCGTCAAGGCAGTGTTTTGGACCCATCCGTGGCTACCAGTGCCTGTGTCATCAACATGATCAACTTCGCTCTTCCCTCGAGGTTCAGATACCGGCCCAAGTTCGTCGCCACAGATAAGGAGGCCAGTAGCCACTCTGAAAAGTGGATTGTATCTCAAATTACGATAAGGTCAGGAGCAACCTTGTGTATAGTGTATACAGCAGCGGGTGCCTGCCTCCGGCTGTGGGCCGGCGGAGACGCCCGTGCTACGCCGTCGTTCGATCCAAGATCAGATCTTAATGTGGGAGAATCAGGAGCCAGTCTATCACTTAGGGTAGGGATAATGCGTTGAGGAAGACGTCCGGCTCGAAGGCTTGGCGTGTAGAAGATATGTATAATGTAGGTAGCTGTGATCGACGAGGGGTTCACTTCAAGACCACATACGGAGATCCGCGCCAAGCTACCGCCTCAAATTCTCCTCGAGAACGCCCCTGTATTCCTCGAGGACCCTCCCGGTGTGAACCTCCCACCCAACTGCCCTGGTTTCGATGTGCGTATTCCTCTCGAAAAAGACAAGAAAGGGAAGGACCACCAACCGCCGCATAGCACGATCTACGATATGAAGAAGAAAGATAGAGACGTGTGGTACCAGTTAATTTATTCTTCTAGTGCCCCTACTATGGCATAGTGCCATACATGATGCTAGATTACCGCATAGCCCATCCCGTTCCATTTTGTACGCAATGTGTTGTCTCTCGTCGGCCGAAAGACGAAGCTGCTCTACCTTTTTCCTCGGGCTTCCTCCTCCTCGGGCGTGTCTTTCGGTTTCCTAATCAAGTTGGCTTGTCAAACACATAAGCCTAGTCAAACTTCATTGTTCAACAGAGTCAACTGTCAACCAGCAATCCAGCATGGCACCATAAATCTTTAGCATTGTATACTGGTACAGTACAGTTGTCCATTGCATAACCTGGTGTAACACCCTTCAACGTTCGCCATGCGTATTCTGTATAGTCTTCTCGCCTCTCTCTACCCAGCGGATGTCAGGTCGGTTCATCAGGTTTCGCTTGAGAGGACGTCCGCCCAATGAGAGGATCATGTGCGCCACGTAGGATTCGCGATTTATCGGGAGTTCTTGTCCGTGGTTTGTAGATCAATTGCGCCGAGGAACAGGTGGAGATGCACTCCTTGTAGGGACCTCTGCCTTGTAACCGAGTTGCTCAATGTGTTCTACAAGGTGCCTTTGGCATTTGCGTATGGCAGGAAGGCTTCTTTCAATGGCACGCTCGTTGCGCTAAGGATTTGTTGGTAGGTGATCATCTCGTCAATTGAGTGTCTGAAGTCTTGAATTGCTGTTTCCATGGAAGGTAGTCGTAGTTATTCTGCATGGGCGACTGGATGACACTGGTGGTGGCCTGCTTCCCTGCCGTTCCCTGGCAGTGAAACTCTGCGTCGGGTCATTTCGAAACCATGACTTAGTCTTCACCTCGGACGAGTCCTAAAAGAAATCTTTGTAAGCAATATATCTGATCCTGGATTCCTGAGCGTGGTGTTTCTCTTCTCTGCTTCTTTGATGTATTTTGATGGTGTTTTCGTTTTTGTTGCTCTGCATGTATGTGGTGCCCTCTTCTTCTTGAGGCCCGCTGCGCACCCACTTTCGGAAGGGTTCCTGACTCCTGAGTAGGCTGATGAGAGTTTTTAAGTGTCATCATTCATGATTGCGAATACCGCGTAATAACAGCTGATCAAATGACATATCCTCTCCGGAGCGGCGGAGCTCGACTCCTCGAGCAATGTCAAGAACATGTTCCACCATATGATAAACTGATTTTCAGGATCGTTTCATGGAGAAACACCATTGCCTGGCATGTGGTGAAAACGCCAAACTCATTCCACTACTCATCATATTGTGATGCATCCGTGTGATTGCGTTCTCAGTCCGCTCTCTGCACTGCGAAGTTGCAGTAGCCTGAGAGACCTCCTCAGCGGTTTCCCCCGTAGGGCTTTCTGTCCCGGCTGAGACTCACTCAAAATGTGATTGTGAGGCTCCGACCTTTCAGATAGCTGAACCCGGTATACCCTCTCGTCATACTGAAACTGTTGCTCGCTCCTTTGACGTCGTTGATTGTTCTTCCGGACCTGTTGCTCTATCTTCTGCAACTGTAGCTCTCTTACATGGGCATTCAATTTCCAGCTCTGTCGCAATAGATCCCGAATCCTCCTGTCCCTCTGAATCAGCTCATCTATCTCCTGGAGATCCCCATCTGGCCCTTGGGGCTGATACTGCGTTTCATGGGCCCCATCCTGTATCTCTGATGATTCCCTGAGCTCTCCCATATGGACCCGTCGTTGTCTTTTCAGAGACTCTCGCTCCCTCTGCTGGGAAGCTTTCGCCCACTGCTGGAGAATTTTCTCCCTCTGGACGGAATCTCGCTCTCTCTCCTGGGACTTTAGCCAAAAGTCCTGGAATCTCTGACGCTTGTATGTTTCGCTGCAGATCTGATCCATGATCAATGAACTGGCGTCGTGATGAACGAGAGATACTGGATGATCTGGATCTTGGAGTCTCTGACTCGATGCTGATGGCACAAAGGCACGAAGAAAAAAATGTGAAGACGCCAAGAGACTGGAGTAGGACACGCGTGAATTTGATTGGGGAAGAAGTAAAGAGCACAGCAGAACGAGACAATGTGCTGGGTTATGTATGAAGAACCTCCACGTGATAAGCCGCTTCCGAATACGGAGTACATAGGTACATCGGTACCTACGAAGGTCGTCGAAGGATTCGGGAGGACGAATTCCCATTGTGCACTGTGCTCTCTCTTCACCGCGTCCTCTTCGCGTTCTGGCTTCGCGGGGTCTTTAAAAAGAAAACAATTATCGCCGACTCATGACTGAAAGTCACTAACTTATTCAGATAAAACTCCACTGTCAAAGCCCTCAAGAGCTGACGAGAAAAAGTACGTACTAGACGCCGCGATCTAAGTCAACTTGGTGTTGCGAGAGGGCACGTGACTGCGCACAGTGCATGTATACATGTACCTAGGTACCTATGTACATATGTACATGGCAGCCGACAGCTTGTGGAGAGGAGTCAGGACCTTTTCTTCTCCTCTCTTTCGCATCTTTTGATCAATAACCACCATCGACGCTCGTCTGCAGTCGCACCGACGCCAGTCCAACAACAGTCACAACAGCTCACAAATTTACAGACTCTACGAAGTACAGAGTATTGGTTGACGGAGGTGCCATATTTGTTAACTCTCGGTGCAAGCCGTCTGAAGTTATACGTATACACATACATGATACAAGCCAAAAATATGGCGGCAAGCAACAATACGGTAGAAACAGCAGTGCTTCCCCATCCACGGCAACGCGCTGTCATATCTGCCAGTATTTAGCATTCGACAGACACTGTCATCTTCGCTGTGCAGTGTGCACCTTGATCAGTTCATTATTTGGGGCATTGGCCTGCAGCGTGTCCGACCATCATCGCCGGCACATTGGTGATAGGGGCACCAGTCTTATCAAAGGCGTAGTAGCCATTCTGTACGCCAGCGGCGATGCACATTTGCTGCCAAGCGTCGCCTTCGAGTGTGGCGCCTTGGTTTGCGACGCACTACAAAATGGATTTTAGCGAAGCCTCCATGGTGTGTACTCTGACTTCATCTTGTCTGTTAGGATCTGAATTTCACGCGAGGCACTTACACGTTGCTCTGTCTCGCTCCATAGCGCCTTTCAAGTGGAAGCATCTAGTCAGTCTCATCGTCTATTGCCGCTCACTCCGTGCTTTGGATGGATTGTCTTGGGAGTCACTCATACATGGTTGCCATAACTATGGTAACAGACCCAGTGGGTGAGAACAGGATCGAATTTCCACACTCCGTCATCCGACGCTGTCTGGCAATCGCACTGGGTATAGCCGTTGACCGCCACAATGGGCAGAAATAGGGCGAGAAGGCTGAGGGCGTGCATGGTGATCAAGGATTGAAAGGGACGTTGGTCGATGATTTAAGAAAACTGAAGGGCGTCCGTGCTGGTTCAACTCGCGAGGAGACTTGTAAAGAGGTGTGAATGGGTTTTGAGCGAATGCAGGTGAGCACCGAGAGAATTTATAATTCTCACTCGAGAACCCTCTTGGCCCGTTTTGGACGTTGGAGGGTTTAGGCAAAATTGTTTACATACGTAATCTGAACTAGATCCAATAACCAAATCCGAACAACCCGACATATTTATATGTATTGCTTTGGCCACGGACTGATCGGATGTCAGGGTTTATAGGGTCTAAAAACGGATCGAAGTGTCAATTGACGGTATGAAACAGTGTTGAGCTACAAGGTAGGGGTTGGAGGATGGCGGTTTCGATCTCTGCCTCCAGGCTATGATCCATGATTCCATGTGAGCGGTCATCGCTAGAAAGCCTCTCGGCGTGTACGTGTCTCTGCGCACGTCTCGGTGGTCAGTCTCCGCTTTCATAGCGACGGCCAGATGACGATGTGCCAGGCCGCATTGGAGCACTCCGAAACGATTGTGACACATGATTGGGATGGGCTCGATATGGAGCTTCTTCATGGTCTTGTCGCCAGCCTTGCCGTCTTCAGGCGGTGATGTTTGCATTTTGTTTGGCCTGGTGGCATGTAAGTAAGTAAAGTCAAGGTATGTCACCGTATAACTCATCGTCGAGCTACGACACCGATTGGCTGCACCCCCTGTCCGTCACCCGAAGTGACGAATATATCTAGCCTATAGGTACTGACGGGCGTATCAATTTCATCCCCCCCTACCTTACCTGTCGCCCGCCAGTGCATACTTATTTTGAAGTTGTTCGCACCGGTCATCACTTTCTGCAGACTAAATATTTCTATTTACATACATTATAGGCCAGGTAGGTACCTCACTTTCTTTTTCGTCTGTTCTATTCAAATTCCTCGGGGTTCGTCGTCCGATGAGGACTGCCATGGATCTGCTCGTCTGTGCGCACTGCTTGTTAAACGGTACAGGATCCGTTGTTGGATATTGATTTGACGACGCAGCATTCACTTGTTTATGCGAGCCACACAATGCTCACAATCCAGCAAACAACAGATTCCTCATCTGCTTGACAACATAACGTACAATCAACACTTCCCTCAATTATCACACCTACCTACTACAGGTATCGCTTTGCAGAATGGCAGTGGCTACGGCCTACGACTCTCATGGAGTCATTTATTATCCTGGAGCCCTCCGCTTCAGCCCATCTCTCACGTTCAACATGTTCTTCCTGAAGAGCCACCGGCGACGGGCGTGTCGAGAGTCATCTCCCGTTCTGAGTTCAATGCGACCGGCGAAGTTTCCATGAATCTTCTCACCCAGTATTGCCGAGGGACTTAGGAAGAAAGGTCACGGGATCGTCCGTTTATGGGTTGCTGCCGCTCGTGGACCTCTGCCTCGTAACCTAGGCACCGAGTTGCTCAACGCGTTCTAGGCAGATATACTTTTGATACATATGTACAAGCTGTCTGGAGTTATATACATAAGCCAAGAATGTGGCGGCAACTTGCAAGGACCGACGCTGTAGAAACAGAAGTGCTTCCCTGTCCGCGGCAACGCGCTGTCATGTGATCATGTCGGCCATTGCTCCCTTTGCTGTGCAGTGTGCACCTTCATCAAAATATCTAGTCGCAGTTGCCTACAGCAGTTTGGACCTTCATCGCCGGCACGTTGGTGATAGGGTTACCATTGGAATCAAAGGCGTAGTAGCCTTGCAAACCAATCTGGATGCAATTTTGCTGCCAAACGTCGCCAGCGATATATTGTTGGGTTGCGACGCACTAAAGAATGGGACTTAGCCTCCATGTTGTGTACTCTGGCTTCATCTTGTGTGTTAGGATCGGGATTTCACGCGAGGCACTTACACGTCCAACGTTCTCGTTCCATAGCGCCTTTGATGTGGAAGCATCTAGTCAGTCTCATCGTCTATTGCCGCACACTCGGTATTTTGAATAGATTATCTTGGAAGGCAATCATACAATATTGGTATAAATATGGTAACAGAGCCAGCGGGAGAGGTCATGATTGTAAGTCAAAGTCTGTCCGCTACCCGACGCTGTCTGGCAATCGCACTGGGCATAGCCGGTGTCGGCCGCCACAAGGGGCAGGAGTAGGGCGAGAAGGCTGAGAGCGTGCATGGTGATCAAGTTTTGAAAGAGACGTTGGTTGATGGTTGGAGATGGCGATCGTTCGTGCTGATTCGATTCGCGAGGAAACTTGAAAAGAGGCTTGGATAGATTATGGGTGTTGAACAAAGGTAGCTGAGTGCAGAGAGACTTTATAATCTTGACTTGAGAACCCTCTTGATCAATTCAGACAGTGGAAAAGATTTAGGCAAAAATGCTTTGGTATACCCACGCAACTATCCGAACTATCCGTAGATCCAAGGATCAAATCCGAACGACCCGAGTCACCCGACATAGCGCATTCGTCATGTGTTGCTTTGACTACGGATCGGAATCATAAAGGGACGGACTGATCGGATCGTGGATATCAGGTTTTCTGGGTTCTGAAGATGAAACAGGTATCAAGTCAAGGTATCTACAAGAGCCCGCGAGACGGTAGTGAGCTATACAAGGTAGGATACCGTGGGAATTGTAGGGTGACGGTTTCGATCTTCTGCCTCCAAGGCTCCGACGATATCCACCCCGCTTTTATTGGCAATATACCTAGGTACCTACCTATAGAGACAGGATCAGGACTCAAGACGGATCTTGTGGATGAAGCCTGAAAAGACACACCCAGGTACATACCTAGCCTCTAGGTACGTTACTGTACGTAGGTATATACCTAACTTACCTTGGAGATACTTACATCAATTCGGTACCTTAGGTGGATGTAGGTGTACCTAGATGTACTGTGTACATAGGTACCTACCTTGTATCTGTTATTGGGCTCCTTTCTAGGTACGGAGTAGGTTTCGAGTCATCCCTGTTTGACAGCGCCGCATTCACTTGATATGTACTCCGTGCCTATGTACCTACCTAATGCTCAATGTATCCAGCGAACAATAAATACCTAATGCCTACCTATAGGCTATCTCATCGGTTTGAGAACACAGCATAGGTAAAATTCAATCAACAGTTCACTTAATTATCACGTCTTTCTGCAAACGCCGACTCGCAGGTTAGCAGTTGTTAGTACTACGGCTCTCATTTGCTCTCCTAGAGCCGTCCGCTTCAGCACGTTCTTGGCTTCTTCACATTAAGCATGTTCTTCCTGAAGAAGTTCTCCGCGAGCTCCAGCCTTCCGCACAATGCGACAAATGAAGCCACCATCAACCTTCTCGCTCAGTACATATTTCGAAGAGCTCTCTCTCTCCCGTCCATGTGCCGAGGTCTAACGAGGACGGGCGGCCCGGGGAGGAGACGTCTCAAGTCCTTGAATGGGTTTCAGGCCCTGATACACGGGACACCTCCGCACGGAAACCGGGTTGCGCAACGTGATCTACAAGGGTGCCCAGACAAGATGAAATGTATGCTAAAAGATGAAGATACATACATACATACCTACATATACAGACGTGTGTGTGGCACTAGGTATTAGGTAATCAACCTGTTCTTCGACGACAACATGAAAGTTGAGAGCCCTCTTAGTCTTGGCCACCACTTCGAAGTTCGGACATGGATGATGGGAGAGGATAATGGATTTATTAGGCAAAAGTGCTTAGGTATTTACGAACTCATGGAGTACCGATGTACGGATTATCCGTAAGGTATGTATGTAGATTCAAGGACCAGTTCCCCGACCGACCCGACACACATCTGCGAACTCCGTACGGAGTACGGAATAGGGTGTTCCCTTTTAGGTTTCATCCACTACATAGTAGGATAGGTAGGCAGGATCGAAGCGATTGTGTAAAAATACCCTCTCTCTGGAGGCCGGCTCTTTTGCCAATAATAAGCAGGATTGGATGGATACGCAGCGCTAAACTCGGATGATGTTGGGCACCCGTATGTACTGTTGAACACGCAGTGCGCGCACAAGAGCAAATTAATGGCAGTCCTCAAGAGTCATCGGACGATGGATCCTGAAGGACTTGAACAGAACAGACAAAAGGGAAGTGAGGTATCTAACATGTAGACAGGTAAAGTGATCGGAAAGAGATGACGGTGCGAACAAGTACCGATGGCGAACAAGTACCGGTAGTGCGGCCCGGAAAAACGGCACTTCACACTCGATACTACATGTACTCCGTGGCTAGGTACCTAACCTAACATACTCATGGGACTAACCTACCTACCTATGTACAACTCGTGACTGAACCAAAAAGACACTACGGAGTACATACAGTATAAACTCGTTGTTAGTAAAGCTGAACTAATTTACGACGATTACTGAAAGATGAGGAAGTAAAGCGAAGCTTTAAGTCCTGAGTTATGGGTTTCGGCCCCCGCGTACAAGGTACACGGTACACATACCTCCGCCCGGCAACCGGGTTGCGCGACATGGTCATGATCCACAAGGGGGTGCCCAGACAGGATGAAAGAAATGCGAAAAAGATAGAGATATACATACATACCTACATACAGGTATGGCACTAAGCAACCTGTTCTTCAGACTCCGAGTACCTCTAATATGGCCTCGCGTATCTCGCTCAATTCACAGGCAGCAAGATTCTCCTCTTCTTCCGAAAACGAGAAACACAGCTTCTCTCTCGTTTTACCTCGCGATTCCTCCCCCTCCTCCTCGGGCTTGTCCTGTCCCTGAGGTGTTGCTGTCTTGTGAATCATACAAGCCTCGTCAAAGTCAACCAGCATGGCACCATTTACTTCAGCATTGTACAAGATGTTACTCCATTGCACATCCCCCTGCAATACACCCTCGTGATGCAAAGCCTGTAGAGCCTGCTCAGCCCTCTCCACCCAGGGGATCTCGAGTGTGTTAACCAGGTCCCGCTTGAGAAGATGTCCGCCCCATGACAGGAAGATCATGTGCACCACGTAGGTTCCGAAGTAAATCCAGTAGTTCTTGTCCATGGTTTGCAGATCAATTGTTCCAAGGAACACGGGAACGTGCACTCCTTGGATGGGCTTGAGTCGCTGATAGACCTCGGTCTCGTGCTGGAGACTCTCAGCATGCTCTATGCGGGTGCCCTTGCTGATGAAGGTGTAGCCATATGCCAAGAGGGTGACTTTGAACATCGCGCCCATTTCACCAAAGACCTTTTGATACGTGATGCCTTCGTCGATAGAATGCTTGAATTGTTCCCTTAGGAGGCGTAGCCATTCTGCATGATCGACGGGATGACACTCCTGGTGGCCGGCTTCATCTGCTTTACCCTGGCAGTGAAGCGCCACGTTGGGGCACGCGGGATCCAAAAATTCGCCTCGGACGAGCCCCAAAAGACATTTCTGTGTGCAGTACGGTAGATCCTGGGCGCCTTCAATACTTCGGGTTATTCTGGTGTCTTGCTCGTATCGCTGACCCAGTTTCTTGATCTTCTCTGTGTCGCTTTCTCCTGTCTGAGACAAAGAGCAGCTTGATGAATTGTCGCCATCGTCAGGCAAAGACACTAGTGCAGAGGGAACACCGACTTTCGGAAGGGTCTTGCGAATCTTAAGGCGCTGCTCCTGCGTGGGCTTATCGGACCTTTTATTGATCGCCATTATCGTGAATGCGATGTATTGACCGAGGGTTGTTAAGAGCGCGGCGTCCTCCTCGGGACCTCGCATGACGTCAACAAGTGGCTCCGCGATATGATAATGTAGGGTTTTCGGATCGTCCCAGTTGAAATGTAGAAATACCATGGCCTGGCCCGTTGTGATGATGCCGTACTCGAGACAACTGTCCATCATCTTGTTATACATCTCTATGATGGCATGTTGGACTCTCTTCTCTGCAGCTGCTGTAGACGGCAAGACGTCATCAACGGCTGGGCTTTCCGTCGCGAATATCGCTGCCCCGAACTTGCTCGTGGGCCGGAGTGCCGCGCGCAGGTCTTGAACGGTTAGATCTTCAGGGCCCTTTGGCTCCCACACGTAGAGTAGAGTGTTCAAGTCTAATGGGACTGAGGGGTCCTCGCAGAGGCAAAATCTTGTGATAATCGGTACATTAGGCTCTGATGATGGAATCATGATTCCTAAAGGGTTTGCATGTCTAGGATGCACCATGAAATCAATTCGGCCGTCGATTCGAAAGAGTCTGCCAAGCGTGTCTACTGATTGCAGGTGCCTCATAATGTTTATTATCGATCTCTCGATGTGGCCACGGCTGAAGTCTTCGAGATCCCACTCGTCTGTTATTGGCCTAACACTGTCTCCCATGTCTCTTATGGTTACTCGGCAAAAGAACTTGCGTACTTCAGGCGAAAGAACATCGTAGACTTGTTTCAGAATGAGCCTTTGCTCGCTAAGAAAGATGGTCCATTCCTTCAACGTTTCTGGTTGCCATTTACCGAGTATGTTGGCCGTGGATGGGTCTCTTTGAGGACCATACGAGTCAATGGTCAGTTTGGAGAACGTAGACGCATGCCATTCCTTGATGTACTCGTCCAACGTTGTGGGCTGCAGTAGTATTCTCTTCATTTCCAGTGTCTGGTTCTTTATTTCCTGTGCCTGGTTTTTTAGTTCCTGTGTCTGGTTCTTTATTTCCTGTGTCTGGTTCTGGTAATATTGCATTATGCTGTCTTGGGCCGTGGATGAATCTTTTTGAGTCAGGTTCGAGTTACGGGCCTGCATGAAGGAGGTCTGGCATGCGACGAGGAATTCACAAAAGTTTGTGGGTTGCAACATTCTGTCCATCAGCATCTCCTCTGTCTCCTGCTTGAGCATCTCCTCTGTCTCCTGCTTGAGAATCTCCTCTGTCTCCTGCTTGAGCATCTCCTCTGTCTCCTGCTTGAGCATCTTGGTCTGCTCCCGATCCTCTTTCGTTGCACTATCTTTCTGTTGGGTTTGCTGCAACGCCTTCTCGTACTTCTTGTCGGCCTGTCGCTCTCTCTTGTGGCCCACTCGGTGTAGTCTGTTGTAGATCCGTCGTTTTATCGCCTTGTCATGCAGCTTCATCTTCTTTGTCTGTCGCTTTCTCGGCTGGATCTGCAGCTTTATTTCCTGAATCTGTCGCTCTAGCTCCTGGATTCTTTGACGCATGTCATCGGTATTGTTCTGCTGATCCATGATGGATAAGATCGGAATGGTGATCCTGATTGTACAGAGGTGCGAAAGTGGACGCGTACAAGTCTGGAGAGATTTCAGCAAAATGGCAGTGAATAGTTAGAAAGAAGCCAAGTTGTCAAGAAAGAAAGGAATATGGCACAAAGCGACGTGTTAATGTAAGAAACTGCCAACGTGATAAAGTCGTCAACACATGTCATTAACACATGTCATCAAACGCCGTGTCGTGCAGCGATTGGCCGAACCAACAAACGCAGCACCGGGCAGGCATATGACCTGCTGGCGACATGCAGTGACAAAGTTGCACAGATGCATAATTTGAAAATTGTGGGAGGACAAATGCCTGTTCTTTTCTTTCGCACCCCGCGTCAGCCGATAGCAAACATGCAGAAAATGCTCATTAACTTCTCATCAACCGCTCGCTCCAGGGACACCACTTCGTATCTTGTACCCTGCTCATGACTCGAAGATACTTGAAGTCTTGGTGGCCTTTCAAACGGGTCTTGTCGGTCGATTAAACAGGGATGCACGCGACACGCTCCGCGTGCTGAGCTGGAACTTCTGGAAGTGAGTCACCTCGCTCATGTCTCGCATCTTTCGCGTGTCCTGCGACGCGTGAAACTCGGCCGAGCGAATGGCATGTTGCGTCTGCACCACGGAGACGGCTTGGCAGGCCCAATGCCAGATACTGCAACGTAGCCTAGTAGGCGAGCAGATGAGATTGCGTTCATGCTGGTTTCAGTACCACTTGGAGGCTCATCTCCCCAATCTCCACGCGCAGAGGCAAACGCATCTCATCCAACTCATATCGTGTCGCGAAGCCGTACAGATCTCGCAACAGCCATGCTGAGAATACAGAGTAGAAATGTACCACATCGAAGTGAGAGTGGGCTTTGTGTGATGCAGGAACAAAGGCGAAGAGTCAAATGCAATGCGTGTGGCCATCTTGCCGCATTCGTTTCCAGTGCGCTAGTTTTGTACCGAGAACCGGGCTGGTAGGGACTGGCTTAAAAAAAAACCCCCCCGAGTGGAGTGATTGTGGGGGAAAACACGGGTTTAAGTCCGTCTCCTTTCTTTGCTGTCTTCTGCGCGAGGTCACCGCCATTGAGAATGAGACCATGAAACTAGGTAGACATGTACGAAAACGGCAAAGAAAGGCGAGGCGGCGAGCGCCAACTGGATCTCTTTGTTTCTTTACATACCTACATACCTAGTTAGAGCAAGGTGAGATTTCCTGTTTATTTTTATTTTTATTTTTATCTTCATGCTAAGTTTTTTTCTCCTTACTCCGTCTCCGTAGCAGAACCGTAAACGCACTAGGTTCTAATTCCGCGTTGCATTTGTTCCATAATCGCAAAACGGCCATGTTACCAGTCTGGTTCTGACAGGTGCCCACCTTGATGCTGCAGCAGTGGCAAGTCATTATTGCTGGTGCGTTATTGTACACCCTCATGTAAGTTGTCCGGAAAACGGCTTTGCTGTGGTGATGCTTTTTCCTCTTGCCGTGCCAAGTGATAGGTGAGTATCGTGTACGTCCCGATCGTGAGATGAGAACTGGGAAGGAGTAAGGAGATTGAGCTAGCATCGTCGCGGGGCACGAATCTGACCATGTTTCACACTACCTAAGCTAACTGACGATTCAGACACGTCCATATCGCCATTTCCGTATTCTCAACTTCCATGACCGACTCTATCTTGTGGCAATCCAGTCCGAAGTCGTGACGAGCGCATGTGGAATCGAATCCATCTGAGCCGCGTCTTGTCGCAGCGCCGTGTCTGATCAGGATATGACACCTCTCACGAGGCGGATTACGCCACTGATCCGACTCAACTCGACCGCTATACCCGCAAATGATTGATCCTTCGTCCTTGTGTTTCGCGAATGATGTTCAATCATACCGTATACGGGATCAATATCTGTCGCACCGCAACCGTTCGCAGCGATAGAATGGGTTCGAGGCTCGATACATTTCTGACGAAGGCCTGATGCATTGTGTAGGATCGGGCATCCGAGCATCACACAATGACTTCACACCCGCCGGTTGTAAGTTCAATGTACTCTGTACAAGCAAACACAGATCGCGGAGATCAAGGAGATTATATGGCGCCAAGAAACGGAACAATGCAGTACCCATATTCACACAGTGCATTATGCATGGCTGAGTGGAGGGGTGTTGCATTTCTTCGGTCCTGGAAGCCGTCAAAAGTAATACCTAGCCTTGGTTCGAACTTGTTACTTCGGACTGGATGCGGGAGGCAAAAAGAGATTCGGCAGCCGTAGCCGTCTTGAACGCGGAGCTTGCTTCAAGCTTTTCAAGCTCAATGTCAATTCGTACAGACTGTCACTGTCGGTAGTACTCGGTACTACGGTACGAGGTTTCAACTTTCCAGAACCAAGATCGATACCCAACTGAGTCAATGCGAGATGCCTAGTTATGTAATATCAATCTCCCGTCATGCTGTGGTCACTGTGCTAGGTCACGCAACCGACGTTGAAAATGCGCCCGCAATGAGGGGAATGCCTCAAACCACGGGATAAAAGTCGAACGAAGCAAGCCACACATGAATTGCCACGCTTGCCACTTGGTGCGCGTACATACGCGTTTCCTGGTTTCATCTGGTGCGGAATCAGGAAAATATTCAAAATTGATCACACCGAAAGCCTTGTACGAGACATCACGTCATCTCTGCCCGATTTTGCCTGAGCGATTCGGAAATGCTCAGGTCGACAAGCTTCAGTGCGACTCGGTAGAACGCGATTGTTCCTGAGGCTTCGTCATTCGGACTTTGAAGAAAGGAGGCGGCGATGTATTGCCAGCTTTTCAGATCCTTAGCCTGATGGGAGGAGATACACCTAGATATTTATTCCTCTTTGTCAAAATATTGAGTACCTAGCTAAACTTAGTCAGATAGCACAAAGAATAAGCTGACGATGGCTGAATCTCTGTCGCAGCTTGGCCTGCAAGGAGAAGCAGCCACGAAGCAGGGTTCAAGGAACTTGGACAGGGGTGGAGCGGGTTTGCTGGATCTGTCCACGAGCAGTCATTGGTCCGATTCGTAGCCCCACATGCACATGTGCGCCACGATTTGTTTATTTGTACAACACCAAGACGCCCGGTACTTGGTCCGTGCTTCCAACTCGTACGGGTTGCGTGTCCGAGACGACCCCACAACATCTGACCTGAACTCGATTCACGTTGCGACCACGCGGGAAAAAGAGACGCGAAGAGAGACTCAGGAGTCAGATGTGACAAGACAAAAAGTAGCTGCAGCGGAGTGGCTTCTTGTGTTGCCAACTTGCCATTACGGTATCACCCCTCCCCCTTTCGTAATCCTCGCACACTCTGCGTCGTCATCTTGCCTTACATTACGGCATTCCCTCGAATTCCTACCTAGGTATTCTGTGCCTTGCATCCAGAAGCCGAAATGCGACAATACCTATCGCCCGATCGACCAGGGTTTGAAGACGACTTCGGCAACGCCAACCCCTCCATGATGCAAAGAAACCCCCAATGGCCGGAGATTCTTTGTCGAGACAGGGTCTCACCCCTGGTCAGCAGAGGCGATCTCCAAGGATAGTAAACGCCAAGGCGACCAGATTCAGCCAGCCCACGTCACTCGGAAAAGAAGTCTGTATGTACTATCGACACGCCCGACAGCTGCTGCCAAGTCCGAAATGTTTTTTCCAAGACAACTCGCTCCGAATGACCCAGAGACCCTTTTGGGATGGGCAGCCGCGGCAGCAGGTCGTCATCAGCTTGCTGTAACATGAAGTCGCGAGAAGCCTGGCCGTTTTGTACATACATAACACTATGATCAAGGCCTCCTGTCCGATTTGGAGTCGCGTGTGTCTTCACCGTCCCCCCCGCAACAAGATTCATTTTTCGACTCGACGAACTCAAGGCCATCGTCGTTGTCGAAATGGCTCTCCGTGCGCTGCTGGCCACGGTCGCGACCCTCGTGGGCCTGGCCGCGGGCCTCGCTGACACAGATACCATTACCTGGGGCGGCGATAACTCCAGAACCGGTTATCAGACGTAAGTCGGGATTCGGGAACGAGGCAGTCTGTGAGACTGTCTGTAGTGGACACTGGAAGATCTACCTCACCTCCTTTGCTACCTCTTGTCGGGCCTTGGTAATAGCTGATTGATGGAACTTTTGCTTTATTAGGAACCACAACATGGACCCGGCGATTGTTGCTAGCGATCAATTCGGTCAATTATTTCGAACCAAGTTCCCTGGCATATTCGGTGGCCGGGCTGAGCAAATCTTTTCGCAACCTCTTGTGTATACTCCAAGCGGCAGCGACAAGCAGTTTGTCTACGTAGCGACGACGCAGAACAACGTGTATAAACTCGACGCCAAGACGGGACAGATTGTCACATCACGGAGCCTTCACATTCCGTTTCTTACCGCCGATCTCAACGGCTGCGTCGACGTCAACCCAACCGTCGGCATCACCGCCACGGGCGTGATCGACCCTGCCACCGACACGTTGTACCTGACAGCCAAGACCTACCTCGACCAGTCGGTCGCCGGCGCGCAAGGCAAGCCCAATGGCCGATACTACGTCCACGCGCTCAACGTGAATGATCTTTCCGAGCGGCCCAACTTTCCCGTTGATCTCGAGGGACTCATCGCCAGCAATAGCGGGGACCGCATGTTCCAGGGCGGAATTCACCACCAGCGGCCGGGTCTCCTACACACAGGCAACTTCATCTATGCCGGATTTGCGTCTCACTGTGTACAGTACAACTTCACTGGCTGGATCATTGGCTGGGAAAAGACGAGCGGGAAGATTGTGGAGAAATGGGCTACCGAGGGCAAAGGCGTCCCCAATAACGTGGCAGGTGGTGGAATTTGGATGTCTGGCGGTGGTATTGCCTCGGACGACAAGGGCTCCGTGTTCCTTGCTACCGGAAATGGCTACGCCTCTCAGTTGGCGGATGTACCGGTCGGCGGATTTAATCCTCCGACCTCACTGGAAGAAGCGGCTCTGCACATGACGATCAATCCCGACGGTAGTCTCCGACTGGTTGACTTCTTCATGCCATGGGAGAAACGCGCCTTGGACGGTGCGGACAAGGACCTGGGAACTAGTCCTCTTGAAATTCTCCCTAGCCAGTTCTCATGCGGCGCCGTCAAGAGGATGGGCGTTGTGACGGGCAAAAGTGGCAAGACGTATTTCCTCAACTTGGACGACTTGGGTGGGTACAAGAACGGCAAAGACGGCCTGGACCGCGTCATCTTTGTCTACGAAAACCTGAACTCCGTCTATGCTGGCGCGGGCGTCTACCCTCTGGAAGGTGGGTACATCTACATCAACGTCATCCAGCACCCGTCCATTGTCTTCAAGTTCTCCTGCAGTGACGGGAAGCCGACGTTTACAAAGGTCGCCGAGACCCCTGAGAAGAATGCGTACATTCTCGGCGTCAGCCACGGCACGACTACCTCACTCAACGGCCAAGATGGCACTGGATTATTATGGATCTCGGATGTACAGGGCCTTGGTCTTCGCGTATACGACGCCGTGCCCAAAGCCGGTAGTCTCAATATGATCCAGTCTTTCAACATTCCGGGCGTGAACAAGTTTGCACGACCGGTCTTTGGCAACGGAATTGTTTACGTAGGCACGAACCAAGGCTATCTGTATGGCTTTGGCTCGCCCGTCAACGTTCCTCTCAACTGCACTTCGCCCATCGATTTCGGACCTGTGAACGTCAAAGACCAGAGCGTGACCAAGGCGGTCACCTGCAAAGCGCGCATTCCCCTGACTGTCACGAAAGTCGACTTCAACGATGGCAAGAGTAAGGATTTTGCTATTGTCTCAGGCCTGCCGACCACTCCTCTCCAGATGGATGCCGATGATACCTTTACCGTCAATGCCATGTTCTCACCGTCCAGCGTCGGGTTGTCGTCGAACGATATTCTTATCGACACCACGAACAGTGCAGGCGGATACAGTGGCAGCACCCACGCTCGTCTTACGGGTACTGGCCAAAGCGCAGGGCCGCTCTTCCAGGTCAGCCCCATCATTTTGACCTTCAATAAGGCTGTTGTCGGGCAGAATCCCCAAGGGGTGACGGAGACTGTTCTCGCGTCGAATCTAGGCAATGGCCTACTTACCGTTTGGTCTGTGCTGTATTCAACCACCAGCACGGACGGGCCTTTCCAGGTCTGGGACGGAAAGGCTGGCAATGGTAGTCGCTCCTTGACGGTGGGCAAGTTCACAGTGGACAACATTCCCACCACGATCCAGCCCAGGGACGCGACCGGCATCAACATCCGGTTCGATACGTCGCAGAGCGGGACCTATTCCTGCTACATCAAGGTTGTGACGGATGGCGGCAACGGCACATTTTCCGTGGCCGCATCCGCTGGTCCCGGAGCCGTGGTTCAATTTGAGTTCCAGACCCCAGATGGCAATGGTTGGGTCAATTATACGGCCGGCACCCCCTTTACGTTTGGAAACGTGACCGAGAACAACTCCAAGTCGCTCAACTTCCGCGTCACCAACGCCGCTCCCTCCGGCGGCGTCCCCCTCTCCCTGACCGTCTCGAAGCCCCCATTTGGTGTCGCAGGACTTGTCCGGGCCCTGAATCAGGTCGATCTCGCAGAGGGTACCTCCCTCGCACCCGGTGAGAGCGCCAACGCGACACTCATCTGCAACGTGCCCTACGCGCAATGGAACACGGCGCCATACAACGGAACAGCGCGATGGACCATCAACACCAACGACGCCACCTCTGGCAAACAGTTCATCGACTTCTTCTGCAACGCCATCGCCGAGCAGGCCCCTCCCTTGCTGCCCAATGGCCTAGGCCGATTCTCTTACCTCGGCTGCTACAAGGACAACACACCCAACCGGCAACTATCTTCTCAGATTTTGGCTTCCGACACCATGACCAGCGCGGCCTGCATCCAGGCCTGCTTCGACAAGGGCTACACCTTTTGCGGAACGGAATACCACCGGGAATGCTGGGCGGGCAACACGATCCCGCTTATCAAGGTGCCGGATGCCAACTGCAACTACTACTGCGCAGGCGACTTGAAGCAGATTTGCGGAGGAAATGGGGCCGTGGGCAACGATGGGGCTTTTATGTCTCTGTTTGCGGACTCGGCGAAGTGGGCAGGGAATACGACGAGGCCGGGGCCTCCGACGGGACCGGTTGTGAATCCTGGCATATCTGGGTATGCGAGTATTGGGTGCTATACGGAGGCGACGACCGGGAGGGCTTTGCCGAATGGGAAGGGTGTTGTTAAGAGGACCGTGGGGGATTGTGTGGAGGCTTGTAAGGGGGGAAGGTATTTGTATGCGGGGGTGGAATATGGAGGTGAAGTAAGTTGCTGTGCCTTCTCTATGGGCTGCCGATATTTTCTGTTATGCCTTGTCCTCATTCTTGCCTCATATTGTCTCTCTTCTTTCATGCCCTGAACTTTGTGTTGTTACATTGTTGTTTTATTCCTCCTTTGCCCTGCCTTCCCCTTCCATCCTCTCTCCTGCCATCCCTTTCCGCTCTCCTACTAACCACTTCGCAGTGCTGGTGCGGCAATGCTTTGAGTCCCGGGGCCGTCCCCGCGTCAATGACGGACTGCAAGATGACTTGCAACGATAACTCGACCGAGCTCTGCGGCGGGCCATCTCGTCTAAATGCATACATGTACCAGGGTAACTGGTCCTCTACCATGTCCGTCACAGCCGACACCCAATATTTACAAACAACGACACTGACATCTGGCCTGGACAGTCTTCCTGTGGGTTCGTCGCCCACGCCCGCAACCCCAATCCACCCCCCGAACGGGCCATACAGGAGAGCCCAGATCGGCAAATGGGTCTACCAGGGCTGCTGGACCGAAGCAACAAGAGGCCATGCTTTGCGAGACCGCATACGCACAAACGACAGCATGACCCTCGATTTATGTGCCGAGATCTGCGACGGCCTCACATACTTTGGCGTCGAGTACGGGCGTGAATGCTACTGTGGCCACGCCCTACAACCAGGCAGCGTCAAGGCAGCCAACCAAGCCGACTGCAGGTTCCTGTGTCCAGGCAATAAGACGCAGTACTGCGGCGCAGGTGTCCGCCTCGAGCTATACAAGATCGGCGACACCCCTCCCGTGTCCTCCATCTCTGCGTCAACATCCCCCCCGGTGACGACTGCACCTTTCTCAATAACGCGTTTTGCCAGCTCAAACCCAGCGGGTGGGAAGGATCCCGATGCGACGAATTCTCCAGTCGAGGTAGTCTCTCCGGCACCGGCACCGGCACCGGCTCCGGGACCGGTCATTTCTGATGGGAACGCGAATTTTACGTACCTGGCTTGTGTAGCGGAGCCTAGCCGGGGGCGCCTCCTTGCGACGCAGATCCTCAATCATGTGAATATGACGATTCATATGTGTCTGCAGACATGCTGGGAGTATAATTACGCGGGCGTTGAGTATGGCCGGGAGTGCTGGTGTGGGAACACGGTTAATTATGGGGGGAATGGGGGGCTTATTACTGCGCCGGGGAGGAATGTATCGAATACGGAGTGTGGGTTTTTGTGTCTGGGGAATGGGACGGAGTTTTGTGGGGGGAGGATGAGGATTTCGATGTATGAGAGGAGGGGGATCAAAGGTATGTAGTAGGTACTGATTTGGGTGTCTTTTTGAGCAATGGGCCGCCGGGCCGGATGGCCGGACTACATATACATACATACAGAACATACCTAACCGGACGTGTCGGATGAAGGATGGTGGAGGAGGATGATGAAGGATGGAGGATGAAGGAGGGCGGATCGGACGAAGGTGGACGAGCCGCATAGAGAGCCTAGAGGAAGTCATCTGTGGTAGGATGGATTTTTGTTATTGTTATTCTGGTGGACGCATTTCTGTGTATAGTATAAGGCATGGAAGTTGGTGGCAATTTCTGGTGAGGCCAGTGTAAGGGTGTTGTGAGATAGTGTCGCTGCTCGCATACTGCTGTTTACGAGATGGATATAGAAGGACTTTTGAAGTATAATAGGGAGATGTACTTGTTAGAGCTGGAACTAATAGGCACGAGGTATGAGACGTGTCAAAGCACGAGTGACGAAACCAGCAACATGTGTCCGATAGCAATTTCCTGTAGAATGGCATAGCCAGAACAAGTGATCGGAGTTTGGAAAGGATATGCACATCAGACAACGACATGTTCACAAGGGATATAATTATAGAGAAAACCCTACAAGACATACAAACTAATTATCAAGACAGCAACATGAGACGTGCTGAAGATTACATACCGCCATGAACTCCAGATGCTGTATACAAAAGTTAAAACCGGTGGCCCCCTGAGTCCATAATGTATAATTTATAATTTATTATCATTCTCAATGTCCCAGACAGTGGCAGAAGCCTTTCAGGTTTCTGGAGCAGCCCATATCATTATCACGTAAATACGTCCCGGCTCGACCGTGTTTCCCAGTCCCTTCAAACTCTTCCACGCGGCAATGGGCATCAGAGACCCTCATGCCAGCGTCACGAACCAGACAAACTGGGAGATTGTCGAGGCGGAACCCTCGAGGCACTGGTGGGCCTCTCGAAGCGCCGTCTAGACTCTAGCCATCGATATCTCATGTGCCACGGCTTTCCTCCATGTGGCATGTGACATGTGTCATGTGTCATGTGTCATGTGTACATATCGTGTTTTGACACTCGGTGCTGTAAGCCTGTATCCTGTATGTGATCCGTCTGCTCATGCGGCTTGCCTTTTCCTTTTGTTCCCGCGCAGTACACAAGGTGAACAATATTAACCCGCCCAACGTTGAACGACCAAAGCACCCAGATCCGACCTCCCAATACTCGGCCACGACGGCATTCAACACAATTCCTCCTCCCCTTCCCCTTCCCTTTCCTCCAACTTAGGTCCACGACTCCATACCAGGCACGGTGCACCTGGAGGCTGGTCCTAACTCCTAACTACATACCTAAACCCTCCGCCACAATGCCCGACCCATCGACAGCCCTCCACGCCGACGTCGTCCACTCCCCACACCGACACGCCGGCACCGCATATCCCACCTCAGATGTACACAGATACTGCGACTCCGGCGTCGGCACCGCACCGCATATACGCTGTAGTTCCGCAATCTGAGCCCTACTCACGAAGCCCTTTGCCTCTGCGACCTTGAACCGCGAGAGCCTCTCGTCGTTGCACCGGAAGACGAGCCGGCCGGTGGCGCTGACGGCGCCGCGGACATCGAGGAGGGTGCCTACGCCGTCTTCGTTGGTCTGGATGAAGATGCCGTGGTGGGAGGGGAGGATTTCGCCGAAGCGGACGAGGAAGAGGGCGTAGGTGGACATTGGCCCTCTGATTTTTTGATGGCGTATTATATGATGTATGATGTATGGAAAGTAGTAGCTGGTTTTATTGTTGTTGTTGTTGCTGTTGATGTTAATAATGTTATTGATGATGATGATGATGATGATGATGATGATGATGATGATGATGATGATGATGATGATGATGATGATGATGATGATGTATTATTCGGGGTGCAGTTTGCAGGACGCTCGAGTGGGTAAAGAGGGAGATAGCGAGATATCGGTGTATCGTGTATGTATGAGGATTATGCGTTTGATGGTCGTCGAAATGGGTATGTAACGGGTTGTTCAATGTTGGATGATCAATCATCATGCAGGGGGGGGAAATGTCGCTGCTATATACATAACACACATGCACGCATGTAGTATGTATATGAGGTACATAGTCTCTTTTTCTATGTCCGACGCGGTGTTCTCGAAACAAACGTCAACAACGCCGTTTATTGCCTGTGATCGAATTATGCCCACCAAGGTCCAAAAGCAGGCAATTAGATAGGTAGCCAAGCCAATGACGATGGTACCCAACCATGCCCCAAAATCATGAGAATTAAGATAAAAGAAAACGAAGGGAAAGGGAAAAGAAAAGTGACAGATGCCCGTGGGAGGACAGGAACCGTCCCATCTATATATGCACTGCGGGGGGGG